>APFE030873986.1:172521-209730 GCA_000404065.3 Pinus taeda
ACAGTTCCCTCATATATAGTGATGGGTATCCTTCTAGGGGAAAAAACCCTAAATTAACATAACTTCTACCGTCAAATCTCTACCTAATGAATGAACCAAATTAACTACAAAATTACAAAATTTTACAAGGAAATTTTACATCTATTTTTAGCTTCTAGGGTGCTTCCCTCGATCGCCCACTGGGGGGGGCTCCTAAAGGTTGTTGTCACCCCACCGGACCCCCCTTGCAATGCAAATATTACAGGTGGCATTGCTGCCACATTACGAACTGGAGTCCAATGTGGTGATACCTGTGAATAAAGAAGATAATCAAGCTCCACACCCAAAACACCCAACGCAATGCAAGAGGCATCCACATGTACATGAAATTCCTTATTTCAATCCGGGAATACCAAGATCAACGTGGTGACCATATTTTCCTTCAAGACATCTAAGTTGCACTGACATTCTTTGTCCCAACAAAATGTTGTGTCCTTCTTCAATAGTTTCTCCAAAGGCACGGTAATATGAGCATATGTTTTAATAAATTGCCTATAATATCTCATATGTGCTAGCATTGTGTGCAACTACTTAACACTTCTGGAGGCCTCCAGATTCACTATCACCAAAACCTTGGTAGGGTCCACCATCAGTTCTTGCTTGCACACCACATGACCAAGCAAAATTCCAAAGGGATCATAGAATAGTAATTTCTTCAAATTTAGCGTGATCTGATACCTGTGATATGTATCCAACATCAAACGCATACTTGCTACATGGCACTTCACTAAACCAAACATCATCGAATCATCAAAGTATACTTCCAAGAACTTAGGGATGAAGTCCTTAAACGTCGCTATAAGTACATGAGTGAATATTACAGGTTCATTTTGGAGTCCAAACGACATCAAAGTACACTAGAAACAACCCCATCCCATCGCGAAGGTTGTTTTGTTCCTATCCTCTGGCATGATCTTGAACTAATGATACTCTGAAAACCTATCACTGAATTAGTAGGCCTCCTACCCTCCAACATTGTCTAATACTTCATCAGTAAATGATGTCAGGAATGGATCAGAGACATAAGAATCATTAAGCTTTATCAAATCTACAGAAATCCTTATTTCACCCTTCTATTTCTTCTTCTAAATCACCATCGAGCTCACCAAGTCTGACTCCTCCAGAGGTCCTATGATACTTGCCTCTAGATTCTTATCCAACTCCTAAGAAACATTTTCCTTGTATTTGGGATTAAGAGGATACGGGCTTTTCTTAATAGTCTTTGCATCTAGCTTCAGAGTAATATTCGTGATGCCCAAGTCACCTATTATGACCTTTAGGTTCGAAAACTTGGTAGGAAAAAGATCATGGTACTCACGGAGTATCTCAACAACTTTATCCATAGCGGAATTGTCCCAATAAGCCCCAATCTTTGCAAACTTTGGTTCTGCTTCAGTACCAACATTTATTTGCATTGTCTTCAACAACGCAGTGATATCCAAGTTCTCTAATTACAGATTGTTGACTTCACGATACCCTTTTTCTTCTATGATATTAATGTTCCTTAGATCCTAATCATATTCTTTGGCAGTCACATTATAACATTTCAATGCATGGTGTAGCTGGGTGCTCCAATCGAGTTGGACCCACTCCAATGGTCTTACAACATTCTGATGATAGCTGCCTTCATCTCCTATAGGGCTTCATCGATGCTCATGAAGCCATCTTCAAAACTGAAGGTCAATAAGAACCCTTCCCTCAAGATATCCCACTCCGCAGTGCCATGATAAAGCTCCGTTTCTAGATACCAACACATGGGAATTGTATACAAAGTATGGAAAAATAGGTGTACCCACTCTGGTTGTTGCTCCATTGCATAAGCTTTAGTCCATTTCGCTAGGTGATCATGAGGATCATCCTTCCCGCTATATTTCTCAGCCAATCTAATGTTAGGCCGCCCAAACTGTAACCTCATCATTCTTTTGTAATCCCGCCATCCATCCAAGCTATCCTTGTGCATACCCCACCATCGTGCGAGCATAGCATGTAGTGCCAAATCTAAGGCTTTGAAGTAGTGATCCTCAAAGACTTCACGCTCAATTTCACCCAAAAACTTATCTACGTTAGTTAAACCATCATAATATGGTAATTTTTTTACCTTTGACGAAACACAGCACAACAATTTCATCATCATATTGCAGCGCAGTGCAGATACTTCATGCAAATAATTCTTCCAATATTCCAACTCTTCATCTAAATCAAAGGTGTAGGAACTCTCTCGACCCCATGTAATTCTTCCATTTTTCGTCGGATTGACCGCGTCTTGATCTCACACCATTATTTTATAGATCTAGTCTAGTTCATCATCACTCTCCTCATAATCACAGACTGGTTCATTATATCACGCTCCTTCTGTCGGGTCCAACGGTACTACAACGCGAAGCAATTTCTTTTCAAATGACATTGTCTACTTCTTCAAATTTATGACCCCATTCATGTCAATGGCCTTGTCAATTTCCAGGAGTGTAGGGTATGGATTACAGTCATCAACAATCTGTATCACATCAAAGTCAACCATCGCACTTGCACATTCAATATCAAGAGTTACTCCATATAGTCATTCCATAGGGATGATCTTCTACTAGTTTTCCATTCTGAGCTGAATCAGAGACCACTGCAGTGCAAGTCTCTCCATTCTTTCACATGTTTGTTTAGGCAAAATATTTGCATCAGACACTAGATCCAAGATGACCTAGTCCATCTCATAATCTCCTATCTATGCAGTGAGCCTCATGTCACGCTCTGTTCTTGCCTTATGTTTGCCAATTGTTCTAACTATGCGGTGTCCATCAAGGGCATTCTCTTTGCTGGCACATTTTTTTATTAACTCTTGTAGGAATTTCACAACTTTGCTATCCTACAACAGATTCATGTAGGTCTCCAAGAATGTGGTAGGCATAGAGGGATCAACCTCTATAGGCGAGCTGGTGCTTTACATCTTGTCCTAACTTACTGAGGTGGATGCCTTAGCAAAGCTTTTCTTGGCCTCCATAAATGTTTCCTTCATGTGCTCCAGATCAAAACCAAATTCCTTTTCCAGGGCCTTGCAAACCAATCCATCTTGTTCAGGCTCTTTTCCCTTATCATTTCCAGTCGTTATTCTTCTCCTCAGCACTATATTCACACTCTATTCCTCTTCACAGGGCTCAACTCTCATTATTGGTAAATTCTGTGTAGGGTAGTGAGGTTGTGCCTTATTCTCTTGCATTTTGGCTATAAACACCTCACATTCCTCTATAGTATGGTTAAAATGACTGCACTATTGACATGATGGGCATGTATGATTTTGACATTCTCGCGCATAGTGCCTTGGCATTCCATATTTGTAGCAGATAACTTGTCTGCGACCTCTACTAGGTCCTCCTCATCCACGGCCTCTTCCTCTTTCCTAATAAACTCCACGTGCTCCTCTAGCACTCTACTATGGAGGCCGAGTTTCTTCTTGCATCCAGTATGTAGGTGTTCTTTCCATCATCAAGTCATAGCTGCGTCAATGGTGCTCATCATGGTCCACAGATGTACAGAAGTCACAAAACAACTACTGGGGTGTCTAAATGAACTTTTGAAGTGAATGACAATTATCCGTTGCGTGTTTTCCAACAACTTGACAAATAGTAGACCATAGCACAACCCCCATGCTTGGTTGTGCTAGGGCTTCTGGCTTCAGTGGGATTGGCCCCCTCCTGTAACATATTTCATGAATACAGGAAAATGGTCTTTATCGTGCCCATGGCTCTTACACTTCAGACACTAAACTTCCTCGTGCACCTCTAGTTTAGTCTCATTCTTTTTCTTCAAGCTCTACAGTTCCAGGCACAGGCTCTGTAACTAGGAGTGAGTTTGTTGTACCTCCATGGTTGCATCCTGAATGGGCATTTCATGCAACCTCATCATGATTTCCAGGGCTTTTTGTTGAGCTCCTATCTTTTGTTGTGGTAGATAAATCTTCAAGTGGGGCAGAAGTGAAGCTAGAAACCATTCACGATATTGACCATCTGTGAGCTACATGTTAGCTTCTTGAATCACACATTTCATTCTTTGATCTAATTTTCAATGCATCTCATCAACCCTTATTGTGATTTCCTTAAATCCAACTATTGACTGCGAGTTAGACTTAGGAATACTAAACTCCTTCTTTAAAGCAGCCTTAGTATCTGATAGCAATGTAAGAGGCTAAGCAAAAAAACTTTATATACCAAGTTAGTGCATGATCCCGCAAAACAATAACCAACTAGTCTTTCTTTAGATTATCATCAGTAATTTGTTGCATAGTCCACATAGCATCCACAAGAAACCAAATCTTCTCAGTATTGTCACTCTCAGTGCCTTTGAAGATCGACAACCTCATTGTATTCACCATGGATGATGGTGGTGTTGGAGGTGGACGTGTGGGTGAAGGTGTATGTGATGGGGGTTGAGGCGGAGGTGGAGTGGATGGATGATTTTTTTGAGGGAACCCTTGAGTGATTAGCTGAACAACACTTCACGGCGGAATTTTTTCCACCCCTTCATCATCACTTACAAGAGGTCCAATCAATGGACTATACTCAGGTCCTGATCCTTCATGATTTTTAAAGAGTCTTCCACTTCACGTAGATCCAAACATCAACGCAATGGCATAACTGATTTTTCACACAACAATGTTTTAATCCAAGTATTCAAATATCTTAAATACTTACCATGTGTTCCTTTGAAAAATCATCGCTCTGCTTTGCTATAGCTCACTAAGGTATCAACTGTGAATTCTATAACAAATCCTCCCAGAATATGATCAGTCCACTAATGACCAACTTGCACATTTTGGTTTTCAAAGGCTTCTAATCGTCACACTAATTCAAGAGTCCACACTATGGGATTATCAAGCTTCCACCTTCCTTGGCTGGCTATCAATTTAGCTAACCACTCGTATAGTTCAATGGGAAAAGTGCAGAAGAAGATCTCATGTATCCCTGTGTACGGGTACATGTTCAACCACTGTTCCTTTGACAGTTCTAGATTCCTGTTTTCTTGTGTCGTGAACTTGTGAATATTCTGATCCAACCACTTTTCAATTTATTTCTTGGTCAGATTCCAATGATGCAACATCATACATCTCTTTCAAGTAGATCTCATTCTCGGAAATGAAACCATTTGTTGGCTTAGGGGTTCCTGACCTAGGTTCAGAGTTAGTTGTACCAACCATCAAATCCCTACACTACTACACCTTTTGGCAACAACCCGCATAGCGCAAGCTGCAGTCTCACCTGATGTAGTATGGGGGATGCTTGAACCAAGTTTCTGCATCCAGAGATCAGTGTGATGTCTTTTAGTGCCCTAGATCTGCCTTCGCGCATATCTATAAGCCCCTAGGTCTCAGTACTTCAACTATGTTTAAACGAACTTTAGACCTTCAATAAGGTCTACAATTTATCTTTTCCTACTGTTAACAATCAATTTATCGACTTGCGCACACTAGAAAATAAACCTAAATTAGTTTTCGCATAGATTTACTTAGGTTATTATTAAACATAATAGAATTCATCTGAGTCTTCGCAAAAGTATTTAAAATGCATTTCATACAATTCTTCAGTCTTATTAAATAGAATCGTGCATCATTAGATCAATGTTCCATAAACATATTATTCATCAACAACATATGTCATAAACAGAAGTAAACAAAAATACAGAAGATTTCTTCAGAAACAACTCTTTACTAATTTCCAGTTCAGAATACAGACTCAAAACTTCGTTGCACACTCAACTGTAGGGGTCCGCAGACTTAGTTGCAGACTCTATTTAGGCCTCCACACACTCAGCTATAAAGCCTTATTTCTTCTATCTACCCACTCCTTACTTTCCCTTTTCTTCACTCAATACATCAACATGCCTTAGACTCTCTAAGACACACCTATTTATGCCCTTGTTCATACAATCCCATGGTCCACAGACCATGGGTGGGTCTCAAAACTGACTCAAACTTTACATAATCAAGGGCTAAAACCCCTTAACTCCTAATCATCTACGATCTCCTCATCCAAAACTCATGGAGACTTTACATTAGCTACAAAATATACATCAAACTTGAGTTATTTTAACCCTAAAACTGACCTAAGGGACCCCATCCCAACAAGTCGAGAAGTAGGCGAGTTGTGGCATAGGCAATTGGGCCACTTGCATCATGGGGCAATGATGATATTGCAAAAAATATCTACCAGTCTTCCCAAAGGTATGCTTAAGAAAGTTGATACATCCAAGGGTTGTACTTTGGGAAAATACATCAAGTCTTCCTTTGGAGACAAAGACAGTTGAGCAGATTCTAGTCTAGAGAGAGCCCATTTAGATGTGCGTGCACCATTCTTGAAAACATCCCCAACAAGAAACATGTATTATATTATATTTGTTGATGACTATTCTCATAAATGCTAGGTGTTTTTTATGCAGAAAAAGGATAAAACTTTCACAATGTTTTGTGATTTCAAAGCATTGGTAGAGAAAGAGTCAGACAAGAAGGTTAAATCTCTACGGAGTGATAATGGTGGTGAGTATGTCTCCAATGAGTTTAATAAATTCTATGTATTGGAAGGGATTAAATGAGAGTTGATGACACCCCATAAACCTCAACAGGATGGGGTTGCTGAGAGGAAGAACATGAGCATAGTAGGGGAAGAAAGGGCGATGTTGCATGATCAGGGCCTACCACTACACTTGTGGGATGGGGCATGAAAAATAGTAGTTTATGCTCATAACCATAGACCACATTAGATACTTGAGATGAAGACACCAAAGGAGGCTTATTCTGGTAAGAGGCCAGATGTTCGTTAGGATTTTTGGGTCAACAGTTTACTACCATGTGACCAATGATGCACAGAAGAAGCTTGAGCCAACAATAGAGTTGGGGATCTTTATGGGGTACACTAGTACACCCAACGACTATTGAGTGTACATGTCAACCAGATGGATGACAATGGTTTACAAGGATATCAAGTTTGATGAGGATAAAGCCATGCGAGTATCCCTGGAGAGGGAGCTTGAGCTACATGCGGATGAGGAGCTTTTAGCTCATAAGGTTGAGGGGCCTCAGATTAATGTGGAGTAGCCACATGCAGAGGTTCAAAGAGTGGAGACATCCACTCAGGAAGAGCCTTCCAAAGAGCGAAGAAAGTGCACTAGAGAGGCTAACATATTGGTTGATGATGCACAGGAGAACATGGGAGCACCCTCTTCTTAGTGCAGATAGTGGAGGTCGCCAGAGAGGTACACCACATACATGGCACTTATGGATGCATGTGTTGTGACTAAGCCATCTTCCTTTCAGGAAGTAGGGTAGCCAGTGGTTTGGGTTGATGTGATGGTGGAGGAGTATGAATTCATAGTTCAAAACAATGTTTGGGATGTGGTCCAAAGGCCAAAGGACAAGTCAGTTGTGATCTCCTGTTGACTTTACAAGGTAAGGGAAGTTGCAGATGGTTGTCTAGAGAAGCATAATGCTAGATTTGTGGCTCATCAATTTTCACAGGTAGAGGGGGTTTATTAGGATGAGACCTTTGCTCCTATTGTAAGGTACATTTCAATCAGATATGTTTTGGCATTATCAGCACAGATGGGTTGGAAGATCCATCACATGGATGTGAAGACTACCTTCCTCAATGGCATGATTGAGGAATAGGTGCAGATAGAGTAGCCCTAAGGTTTTGAAACCTTGGACCATAAGTCACATATGTACTGACTCAAGAGAGATTTGTATGGGCTAAAGCAAGCACCATGTGCTTGGTACACAAAGATAGATAGCTACTTCACTGGGTGGGGCTTCATAAAGAGTGAAGTAGATGTGAACCTGTATCACATAGTGGTGGAAGGTAAGTTGTTGATCGTTGTACTTTATGTAGATGATATTATACTAATAAGTGAGCAGAAGCTCATCAAATCATGCAAGGAGGACCTTGCAAGAGAGTTCTAGATAAAGGACATGGGACTCATGAATTACTTTCTTATCATGGAGGTATCACAAGAGATGGGGAATTGTTTGTCTCTCAGGGAAAGTATATCAATGCAATACATAGGAGATTCCACATGGAGAGCAACAAACCCATGGTGACTCCTCTAGCTGGTTAGTGGAGGAAGGAGGATGCTACTTCAGGGAAAGTAGTGGAAGCTATTGTTTACAGGCATTTTATGGGTTCACTCACGTACTTAGTGAACACACTCCCAGATATGTGTTATGTAGTTTACCAACTTAGTCAAGCGATGGTTAGCCCTACCGAGCTATATTCAAAGGAAGAAAAGCATGTATTGAGATACCTCAGAGACACTACTCAGTTTGGGTTATGGTATAGATGGATGGAGGGAGTTAAGCTTCAAGGCTTCAATGATGCATATTAGGAAGGGAGTCCATTCGATAGGAAGAGCACATCAAGAGGGATCTTCAATATTGGGTCAACAATAATTTCTTCGAATAGTAGGAAATAGATATTAGTTGCACTCAGCTTAGGAGAGGAAAAGTACATGGCTACAAGTCATGCAACGTGTGAGGCTATCTGGATGAGGAAGATCCTAGTTGGTTTGTTTAGTTAGCAGATGGATCCGACAGTCATTTATTGTGATAATCAGAGTCATATCAAACTCTCTGAAAATCCAGTCTTTCGTGATCAGTTTAATCATATTGATATTCAGTATCCTCATCTCAGATATTTTGTATTGACGAGGATCATGTTGTTAGATTACATTCACACGAAGGACCAAGATGGTGACATCTTGACAAAGGCATTGTCAAGATGTAAATTTGAATTTCGCAGAGACAGGATCGGGGTAGTTGATAATCCCTTTCTTGTTGAGAGGGAGTGTTGAGAAATGGAAACAACAAATTCCAGTTTAATTTTTCATTGAATTAAATTGTGAATTGAATTCAAATTCTATTCTCATAGCAACTTAAAATATATAAATTAAATTTATTAAACTTACCTAACTTTGGAAATTTTTGTTGGAAGTCTTTTGGAAGTCATGTATATGTTCTCCCTACTTTGTAGGAGTCAAGTGTGAGTTAATTGTGAGTTTTAAAATAGAAGATTGAATTTGATGAGTCAGTTCCATTAAATTAGCTCTCAAACTGATTGATATAAATAATAGTGAGTTAACAGTGAGTGGTGACACTAATGAACTCCACCAGTGCTACTCTAGTTAACTGAATATTTTCTCATGAGAAACTCATGCATGTTAATTCTGAGAAAGACTCAGTTGAGACTAGAGTGCAGGGACAATGTACTGTTTGTCTTAGATTTTTCTAAGTTGCGGTGATAGTGCATGAAATCAGGAACTGATCCTTTAGGGATTGCGGTATTTTTAAAGGCTTTATTTCCCTTTAAATACAAGCTATCATTCATAGGAATTATACATTGAAATAGATACTTGGAGAGCTTTTGAAGAGGCTAAGCTTTGGACTTGAGCTTGCTTATGAGTTTGAGATTGAATTTGCTGAGCACTGGGATTGTTCTAGAGAAAACAAGCATTGTAATTTCATATTAATTTTTTGATTAATACAAAACAAATAGTGGGGCTGGTGATTGTCATTCATATCCATCTTTTGATCCTACAAATCCACCGAAATTTGATGAATCAGCTTTCGAAGGCTTGGGAACGCATCAGGAAGTTGAGGCACTTTAGCTTCCGTTAATGGTTATGTCAGGTTATCATGATCCTAATGAGTCCCCTAAACTAAGTGAAATTACAGTTTTTGTGCTCCACTCTACTCCCAACATCATCTTGCTAGATGCAAGCTCATATTTGAAATCCTTTGATTCGAGTAATGTTTCTATGAGCACACTTTTCCATCCTCCGTCAGCTAATATGGATCAACCTCTATACCTTGGTTTATTTGCTGAAAAGAGCACACCAAAGCTTTTTAACTATTTCCCAACTGGTAAAAATTGTGATCAGGCATAAGCATATGATGTCTTGTAGTCTACTAAGGGAACCAATCACCTCACTTTTGTCTTTCACCAGACACTGCTTGTAACAGAGATGCTGGTATCACTACTTGGGAAGGCATGTATAATTTACTTGAAGAAGAAAATCCCAAGGTGATGGAGGTTACGGCTACTGCAGGTTCATGGGGGTCTTCTAAGGCATCAGTCGCAGATTTATCTTACTCATTCTTGCACCCGATAGCAGCGAGGCCGAAAATTCTCCCCTACACGGACATGGTTAAATGGTTACTAGATAGCGCTGACATCAAAAACAAACAATTTAAGACTCCGGGTCAAGAACATGCGGAATTATTATTTTCACAAAATTTGAGCTTTACATCCACTAAAAGAAAGCGCACAAGAGGCAAAAATTGTGCATCATTGGGTAAAAATTCTTGAAATGGAAGGCCTCTAATTGCCCAGTCACCTGTAAGCTCAGAAATTCGTAAAAAAGAACGGTAGAGGTAAAAATTAAAACTTGAATCCTAAAACGAATAGTAATTGTCCAAAATATCTTCAAAATGGTATGTATATATGTACAACAATTGCAAACAGGCTGGAGACAAAAGGCTCAAGAAAAGGAAAAATCAATCAACAGATTAACTAAGTTGAATTGAGATTCTTACCGGGCATATTTGGTAAAACCACATAGCCAGTGTATGACTCTCAAGTGCATCATCAATTCTGCTAAGAAGATGGCACCAGCTCTTGCTGATTCCATTTTCACAGGATAGCTGAAGTCTGAAGTCAGCCAGCTGACTCTTCTCAAGCAAATTCTCAATGCTTGCGATTTCAAGGAGTAGATACATAAATAGTTAGTTGTTAATTTTAGATTCAATATTAGTATTAATTTTGCTTTATTTTTTCCTAGAAAAAGAACGGTCATTTAAACCGTGTCCTAAATTTTTGTAATAAGTTATTTTTAGATTTAGTTAGTAGTATTTAAACCCTTCTCGTGCATTTAGAGAAGGGTCCAGAAATTTATCGAAAACTTGTCCTCAGAGCATGCACTTTTGCACCCTCCGAGGAGGGGTTGATGAATGAATGGAATAGGATTTATTGATATCTGCATTTAATATCTACTACTGATGTTACACTTCTGTACTCTTAGTGGATGTTGGATTAAGAAGAGATAAATGATTATCACTTGAAGCTCATGAGTAGAACTATTTATAAATGATACTTCTATCTCTTAACTATGTATTCCTTTGTGTTAAAGTGATATTCATGTTCAGTTGTTTATATATTGATGTGTGAATGCCTGAGTTATCATTTGGCACTTTTGTACAATGATAGCTATTTATTTATGCTTAATGTATGAGTAACTTATTATGCGATATGTTTTTCACAACTATTTCGTCTAACTTTTTTTACGAAGTGGTTTATCTATATTGAATTATTTTCTCATAAAAGTTGAATGATCTTTATTACCGATTGTTATTTGAAATCATTTTAGATCGCATAACACAAAGATTACACCCCGGGTTAGTGTAGAATTAGATATTTCTGTTTGTTAGAATACAATTTCATATCATTAGATTAGAGTTAGAATTAGAGCATCTTACTTAGAAACTTTTAGAAAAGCAATATAAATCCTTCACACACACACATAAATTGGGAAACTGGTCCCATATCCCCATTCGGACCCACTACACCAAATGGAAAAGGAGCTACTAACCAAGGTCTGGACCGGGTGGGTATCCCCCTTGTTGTAGACCCGATTTTCGGGGCTTCAACATATTCGGCGCTAGAAGGAGGGCCTCAAATTGTGAATGGCAAGAAAGTCTAAATCTAAATACCATTCTAAGAGTAAATCGCCCTCACCATCTCCCCTGACTTCTCCATTGCATTTAGAATCTTTAAATCCAAATCCAGAAGTCACAAGAACAACAGCCGCTGCTACAAACCCTGGCATTTCAGAACAATCTACTATTGAACCTCCTGAAGTTGAATCTTTGATTCACAAACTTTAGCGGTTCTCTATATGTCCTCAAAGATCTGATAAATCTCAAGGCAGTGTGAGTTCACAATATAACCCTGCTCATCCTCTTACCAGATTAAAGAGTGAAACGTTTGGCATTCAGCCAACCGAGTTACCACTACCAACAAGAAAGAGAGTAAGGAAATCAACTAAAGGGTCTGATAGTGAGACTCTTTCATCATCACCATCCATCTCAACCTCTCCACCGCAAAGTCAACCATCCACTCCTCCACTTCAGATCATTATCCATCAGTCCACCAGTACTTCCACATCTCCTTCTCAATCATCTGGAGTCGTAATATCCTCATATTCTCAGCTGCAGGGCTCATGCTCTACACTTTCCTCTATTACCTGGTCAGCGATGGCCCAATGTCCATGGAATAACCCAGGGGTAGTCTTAATGCATGCACCCTTAAGCTAGTTACCGACCCATCCTAAAAAATGGCTGCATAAGTTTAATCCTGAAGCAGGCATGCTAGCATAAGAACATATAAATAACTTTATGTTATCCATAAATCTCAATGGAGTTACCAACGAAGATTCTTTCGTTTGACTTTTTCCTTATACTCTGCAAGGAGCAGCCAAATCATGGTATTTTTCATTACCATCTAGATCTATCACTAGTTGGGATATTTTCCAAGAATAATTCATTATTAAGTTTGGTGATGATAGGTCTACGATGACATTGATCAATGACCTGTCTAACCTTAGGGCCGAGTCAAAAGAACCTATCAAAGATTTCAATTCGTGTTTCAATAAATTGTTAAACAAAATTCCTACTGCTTCCAAGCCTAGCGAAGAAGTGCAAAGTGAATGGTACATCACTGCTTTACCATCAAACATAGCAATCTTCGTTGATAGGGTTAACGAAAAAAATTTAGTAGAAAATATGAAAGAAGCAATAGTAGTAGATAAACGTATTATAGCCCTAGAAAAGAAAAACGCGATAGAAGAACGAAAATCCAAGAAGTTTACTTTCAAGGAAGATCCCAAGAAAAAACAATCAAAAGATCCATTCGATTTAGAAGAATTGCAAAAATTTTTGAAGACCATGACTAATAGGATGGTCGACATCAAGAAACAAGTGGTGGAAACTTCTTCTAAAAAGTCGTACAAACCTTTTAAAAGAAACCCTTCAACCGATTCAAAGCCCCCAATGCTATTACAAGTTCTGAATTCGAAGAAGAAGAAGAGGAAATCGCTACTGAAGAACATATCGATGAAGAAGAAGTTGTAGAGTTACAAGGTATGTGGGATTTCATCCTCCTAGATGAAGAGGATTAAGAGGCATCCCCGGTAAGCACTCGAAGTAGAAACCAAGTTGATCCTCCTCAACCTACTCCTAAGCCAAAGAGTGCAAGCTCAATGACTACAGATAAAGTCGCAACCAAGAAAATGACACCTAAAGCGAATCAAGCCGACCCAGTCTGAATAGATCCATCAACTCCATCTAAAATGCTGATCGTTTCGGATGAAATGGAGTATAATATCATAGAAGACATGAAAAATACTAGGGCTAACATCACTTTTTACGAATTGAGCAGGTTAAAACACCAGCAGAAGATACTCTTGAAAGAATTACATGCTGTACCAGTTGCACCTTTGGCCGCCGCTGTAATCTCTCAAGCTTCCCATGACATGGGAAGACCTACAACTGATGTAATCAATAAAGTTGATCCAAACAATATCACCATAATTGGAGGAAGATCGAGATCTCATACTCGCCCATTTCTTCTTACTTATGAAATTTTCAATAAAAATTTGCATAATTAATTAGTGGATTCTGGAGCTTCATCAAATATTTTACCAAAGTCAATATGTGCAAAATTGAACGTTCAACCACAAAAATCTGCTGTGTGCATAGTTTAGCTAGATCGATCGCAATTCAAAGTGATTGGTGAATTAAATCAGGTTACCATAAGGCTGCCATCCAACCCAAAGGTATTTCAAGTTATCGACATTTTAGTTGCTGATATTCCAGAATTTTATGGCTTAATTCTTAGCAGAGATTGGTTAGAAAAACTTCATGGATATTTTGCAACTGATTGGTCGCACATGTGGCTCCCTTACAATGGTAAATCAAACCAGATAAAAGTTGAGTAGGAAAAACATCAAAAATACATAGTAACAGAACTAGAGGGAGAGAATGAACCAGTAGCATAGAACAATAACATCATTGGCAACTACTCAGTAGATTCTTTCCTAGTAAATTTTATGCTCATACTTCACCTTATTTAGAACATTCTGTTTTATCTCAAGTAGAAAATTTCTCTCAAATAGATAGTTCTAAATGTATTAATTTTATAGATAGTCCTGTAAATAAATCTTTATTTTGGAAGTTATTTTTTGATGGTTCTAAGTCTAATGAAGGAGCAGGAGCAAGATGCGTGTTAATCAATCCAGAGGGAAATAAAACTATGCTAACTTGTAGACTTGAATTTGATTGCACCAACAATACTGCAAAATACGAGGCTTTAGTCCAAGGGTTATACAAGGTAATCGGATTAGATGTCAAATATCTTGAAGTTTTTGGAGATTCTAAAATTGTAATCAGACAGGTACGTAATACTATACATTGTTTATTAGGTCATTTAAAACATTACCAATATTTAGTTCAAGATCTGACTGAACATTTTATAGCATTTAATATTTCATCAATTCCCAGACTCCAGAATGGTAGTGCAGACCTCTTAGCTAATGTAGCTTCCAAGCTCATTCCCTCAAAAGATTTTAGCCCTGATTGATTTTCAATTGAATTAATTTTTAGAACCTCAATTCTTGATAACATTACCAATTGGAGTATTATCAATGACGATCCTGATATAGTGAGTTTTCTCACATCTGAAGGATCCTATACCAATCAAATAATTGACGAAGACCAACATGACCAACAATTGCAACAAGATAGCACTAACAATGTTGTACCTAAGTCAATAGTCAAGTTAGAAGACCTTTATGATTTGAAGGATTGGTTTAAAAGATCTACCAATCAAAAACTTCAAAGTTCAACTTTGAACTATGAATTAGTAAATCTAGGAACTAATACCAAACCACAAAATATCAACCTAGGCCTTGGTCTAGCTCTTGAAGAAAAATTAGCGTATATCCCTCTCTTGAGACAATACAAAAGTGTCTTTGCTTGGAATTATGATGAACTCAAAATGTATGACACCTCCATCATCCAACATACTATTCCAATGATAGACGATGAAAAACCTGTTCAACAGAAGTTGAGAAAAATCCATCCCAACCTAGAAAACCAGATCAAACCTGAGCTTAATAAGTTATTGAAAGCCAAAATAACTTTTCCCGTTCGACATTCCAAATGGGTTTGTAATATGGTCCCTGTTAGAAAGAAAAACAAAGACATTAGAATCTGCATTGACTTTCGGAATCTTAACAAAGCCTGCCAAAAAGATAATTTTCCTTTGCCTCCCATGGAACAAATACTACAGGCAGTCGCGGGGTCAGAATTAATGTCATTCTTAGATGGATTCTCTGGGTACAATCAATTGTTGGTACATCCTGATGATCAATTGAAAACCACATTCAGAACTAAATGGGGCACCTACGCATATCAAAAAATGCCCTTTGGTCTAATTAATGCTGGTGCCACATTTCAGAGAGCCATGGACATCGCATTCAAAGGTTTAGTTAATAAATCAGTGTCAATTTATTTAGATGATATAACAGTATATTCCAAGAAACGAAGGAATCATCTTAGATATTTAAAACAAATATTCCAATGTTGTCAAAGGTATGCTATTTCACTTAACCTGAAAAAATCCTTTTCGCGTTAATTGAAGGAAAAATTCTCGGATCCATAGTGTCAAAATCTGGAATTCACATTGATCCTGGCAGAATCAAGGAGATTTCCGAAATACTCCTACCTCACAACAAGAAAGCCACGTAATCTTTTCTTGGCCAGATTAACTTTGTAAAGATATTTGTTCCAGATTTTTCAAGAATCGTATCTCCTTTACAAGCAATGATTAAAAATAACTCAAACTTTAAATGGGGTCAAGATGAATATGAGGCATTCAATCTAATCAAACAAGCAATTGTGAATGGTCCATTTTTAGCAACTCCAAATTTTTCATATCCTTTCATTTTATATACATTTTCCTGTGATAGATCACATGTTGCGATAATCACTCAAGCAAATGAAGAAAAGGCAGAAGCCCCGATTGCTTTTTTTAGTTCAAATTTACAGGGGGCTGAGTTAAATTATTTAGATGTGGAGAAACAAGCTTACGCTCTTTTCAAAGAAATTAAATATCTCAAACCCTTTCTACTCAAAACCCATATGAAAATCATAGTACCATTTCCAGCGGTAAGAAATATTTTAATACAAAAATATGTGGGTGAGAAAAGAGCCAATTGGGTTACTGCCTTACAGGAATATGACATAGAAATCAAACCATAAAGTATTGTAAAAGGTCAAGGCTTTTGCAAAATGTTGGCCGAAGCATCGCTTATGTCTGAAATTCCATCTGCAGAGATACAAATGTATGAGGTAAGTCTAAAGGATGTTGAGTCATTATACGTTGATATCATTTATTATTTAAAGAATGGATATGCTCCTTCAAACCTCGATTATACTAAGAAAAGAGCTCTAAGGTTGAAAGCCAAACAATATCAGCTCATGAACAATGTTCTTTTTAGAATAAATTATGATTCTGTTCTCGTTAGATGTCTTGAGAAATCTGAAGCTGAAAAAGTCTTGTAGGAACTCCACGATGGACAGCAGGGGGACACTATGTTGGAGACGTTACTGCTCATAAAATCTTATGCGCAGGCTATTACAGGCCCACATTATTTAAAGACTCACATAACTACGTGAGGAAATGTCAAGTTTGTCAAACTGCTACTAGGAGACAAAAGAAACCATCCTTGCCACTACAACCAATCAACATTGAGCAGCCTTTTGATCAATGGGGATTGGACATAATATGTGAGATTGTTCCTCACTCTTCTAAATAGCATAGATATATCCTTATAGCAACAGATTACTTTACAAAATGGGTAGAAGCAGTTCCACTCAATATAGCAAATGCTGAACATATCATCGAGTTCATAGATCAGTTCATAATCACCAGGTTTGGGTTGCCTTCTGCTTTAATGTTTGATAATACATCATATTTTTCTGGTAATGCAATGGCTGAATTTGCACTCAAAAGGGGTTTCAAGCTTAAATACTCTGCCAATTACTATCCACAGGGGAATGGATTAGCTGAATCTACAAATAAAAACTTAATCAGAATTATTAAGCGAACCATAGACCAAAATCATAAAAATTGGCACAAGTCCTTAATATATGCTTTATCAGCAGATCAAATAACGCAAAAAGCCTCTATCAGCACTTCTCCCTTTAATTTAGTTTATGGGAAATAAGTGGTTCTTCTTACTCATTTAGCACTTCCCACTTTAGCCTTAGTTCAATATATTGATGGAGTACCAACTTCCTCCTTACAACTAAGGCATCTGGAAATAATTAAGTTAGAGGAACAATGAGAACAGGCCAAAATAACTCACGCTCATCATCAAGCATTAGTAAAACCTCTTTTGATTCAAACATGATATCTAGAAAAGATTTTCAGATGGGAGATCAAGTATTAAAATGGGACAAGGCTCATGAGGAAAAAGGGAGACATACAAAATTTCAACAAATGTGGCTTGGCCCTTTTCAAATCATAGAAGTAATAGGTCCATCCACTTTTATGTTACAGGATTTAACAGGAAAAAGAGATTCTTTACCTGTTAACGGACAGATCCTCAAAAAATATTTTCCATAGGAGACCATTCTTCTACTTTGCAGATTAGTTTTTATTTTCATAATAAAACTAGTTGTAAATGGTTACATTTGGAATTTACGAAAAATACACAAATTCTCTTTTAGATTTTGTTTTTTCACTTGTGTAAATATAATTCTTTTAGAAAATTGATCATTACTATTGAAAGATACAGTTAAAGACTCTTGGCCTAGTAATGATATTAGTTTCGACTTTGTAAATTTTAATGAAAAATGACCTTTAGTGAAAAATTGTTTTATATCAATCTAATGAAAGGTATCAATAACAAAATGAAGATTCTTTGTAGAAAATCTCTTTCCAAAAAACTCTACCATTGTCGTCCAGAGCTATCTTAAGGAAACAATGACTTCCTCCCCACCTAGGAAACTACGACATTTAGAGAATGATCCAATGATACACTTTAACTTAAAGAGTAAGAGGTCTCATCACGAGTCAACTAATCATGATCATAGATATTATAGCTTGTTGACTTTGCCAATACTCCATACCACAACAGGGCAATGACTCAAGATTGTTGCAATCAAAAGACAAGGGGTCTCATCATGAGCCAACTTGTTCAGAAAAGTTGTAAATCAAGTGAATGACTGTGTCATAAATTGGCTATCAAACCAAGACATTGTTCTTTAAGAGAAAAAAAAATGAAAGCAGTAAGTGTGGATATGGATTTCTCTTTGAAAATCGTATATTTCTCTAAGTAGGATATAGGATCATTGCTGGGTAACAGGTAACCCTGTCGAGGCTATAAATTCCTGCTAGCAGCAAAGGCTCTACCTACGACAAATGAGCATATTTAAAACTGATTTACAGAGAAGGATTTATTTTTATCTTTATAAACCAAGTAATGACTGATCTAGATACAAGGACTAGCTTGAGGGAGTAAATAATCAAAGTTGAAAATAGAAGAAACAAAATATCATTGATAGGTAAAAGCATAATGTACTTTGTCTTTCTATAATAAAGTTTAAATTTTTGGAAAATTTTCTATTTTGGAAGTTTAGAAAATTCAAAAGAAAAGCAAAGATAACTGGTTCTTCCAAGTGAATCGCAAATTGTTGTGGCCAGAAACAACCCCCCTTTTTATTTATTGTTATCACTAATGCTAAATAAGAGGGGACCCTTAGTTAAAAATTTGAAAAATTAATTATTGCTTGTATTTCCTTTTTAATAAAACTTACCATCATAAACTTAGGAAAATACCCTTGAAAAAAATAAAAAAAGCTTAAGTTTCATGATAAGGTAAGATAAAATCACTCCTTAAGGAAATATCACATCGCAAAAAGGATAATATGATACCTCCTTACAAGTCAAATTCTAAGATCACAAGATGGCGATGTGAGACTACATATTAAAAAACATAGATCACATCGCATGCATCAAAGACCGCTTACGCTAAAAATCCCAAAACTTTGATATGAGATGACACATATTGCAAAATCGCATCTCACAGAAAACACTTTAACAGAAAATTGTCATATGTCACACTCCTGCGATATTGTGATATTGTGATATTGTGATAGAACGACAGAGCGATATTACGATATGGCGAAATGATATCATGAAAATGAGATACAGCGATTTGCGATATTGCGAAGCAAATCGCAAAATCGCTTCATCGCTAAGCTTTCGGGCTCATTATTCGACAAATTTTTTTCCATAAACTGAGACCTGGTTATGCGCTTTAATGCTAATTAATGAGTTATTTTCCAGTTGTTAATGAGATATGGTTTTGTGCTTATCAAGGAGCCAGTTCACGTAAGGTGGTATAATTTTTATGTCTTCGGCATTTAAAGCTTTCCCGTCACCTTTCCTTATTAGTACTCTCACCTCAGTTGTAAATTACAGGAACAAAGAACAAAGAACTATACAGAGCAGTATTCAGGATATTATGGGGAAGAAAGGCAAAGCCCCAAGTTTTGAAGAAAAAGAAATGATGCCCTTATATATAAACACTACTTGTAACAGAGATGCTGGTACCACTACTTGGGAAGGCATGTATAATTTACTTGAAGAAGAAAATCCCAAGGTGATGGAGGTTACAGCTACTGCAGGTTCACAGGGGTCTTCTAAGGCATCAGTCGTAGATTTAGCTTGCTCATTCTTGCGACGGATAGCGGCGAGGCCCGAAATTCTCCCCTACACGGACATGGTTAAATGGGTACTAGATAGTGCTAACATCGAAAACAGACAATTTAAGACTCTGGGTCAAGAACTTGTGGAATTATTATTTTCACAAAAATTGAGTTGTAAATCCTCTAAAAGAAAATGCACAAGAGTCGAAAATCGTGATTCACTGGGTAAAACTTCTTGAAATGGAAGGCCTCTAATTGCCCAGTCACCCGTAAGCTCAGAAATTTATAAAAAATAATGCTAGAGGTAAAAAGTAAAACTTGAATCCTAAAACCAGTAGAAAATGTCCGAAATATCTTCAAAATGGTATGTATATATGTACAACAATTGCAAACAAGCTGGAGACAGAAGGCTCAAGAAAAGGCAGAATCAATCAAAAGATTAACTAAGTTGAATTGGGATTCTTACTGGGTGTATTTGGTAAAACCGCACAGCCAGTGTATGACTCTCAAGTGCATCATCAATTATGCTGAGAAGATGGCGCCAGCTCTTGCTAATTCCGTTTTTGTAGGATAGTTGAATTCTGAAGTCAACCAGCCGACTCTTCTCAAGCAAATGGTGGATGCTTGCGATTTCAAGGAGCAGATACAGAAATAGTTAGTTGTTAATTTTAGATTCAATATTAGTATTAATTTTTCTTTATTTTTGCCTCTAAAAAGGACAATCATTTAAACCGTAGCCTACATTTTTGTAATAATTTATTTTTAGATTTAGTTACTAGTATTTAAACCCTTCTCATGCATTTAGAGAAGGGTCCAGAAATTTATCAAAAACTTGTCCTCAAAACATGCACTTTTGCACCCTCCAAGGAGGTTTTGATGAATGAATGGAACATGATTTATTGATATTTGCATTTAATATCCGCTACTGATGTTTCACTTTTGTACTTTGAGTGGGTGTTGGATTAAGAGGAGATAAATCATTATCGCTTGAAGCTCATGAGTAGAACTAGTTATAAATGGTACTTCTATCTCTTAACTATTTATTCCTGTGTTAAAGTGATATTCATGTTCAGTTGTTTATATATTGATGCGTGAATGCCTGAGTTATCATTTGGCACTTTTGTACGGTGATAGCTATTTATTTATCCTTAATGTATGAGTAACTTATTATGCGACATGTTTTTCACAAATGTTCGTCTAACTTTTTATACGAAGTGGTTTACCTATATTGAATCTTTTTCTCATAACAGTTGAATGATCTTTATTACCGTTTGTTATCTGAAATCATTTTAGATCACATAAAAAAAAGATTACACTCCGGGTTAGTTTAGAATTAGGTATTTCTGTTTATTAGAATACAGTTGCATATCATTAGATTAGAGTTAGAATTAGAGCATCTTACTTAGAAACTTTTAGAAAAGAAATATCAATGCTTCACACACAAACATAAATTGGGAAATTGGTCCCATATCCCCAGTCAGACCCACTGTACCAAATGGAAAAGGAGCTGCTAACCAAGGTCTAGACTGGGTGGGTATCACCCTTGTTGTATACCCAATTTTCAGGGCTTCAACAGAACCCTGCTTTGGCAATACCACCAACAACAGGGATGGATGAGGATGATGAATTGCACCTTTATGATACTATAAAGAGATTATGTCAGTTTTCTTTTGGTGATTTGACCCAACGTTGCTTGTTAGACTATGTCAAGAAATTGCAGACTTGATCACTTTATCAAATTGAAAATGGAAATGAATGCAAAGCTCGGTGGTTAGAGCTGATGGTTGGTTGATGAAAAAAGAAGAGGTTTGGTCTTATATCAAATGTGCACTATGCTATAATCAATAATGGTATTTCACATTCGAGAGTTGGAAATAATGTTCCATCCATATGAACATTTTTTTGAGTATGAACTAGCCATTCTTCTTTAGATATGAAGCATAATTCACATCAAAATTGAGCTTCAGAGAGTTTGGCAATCTATATTGAAGTGATGTTTCACAAAACTTGAAAGGAGAAAGATAGTGCCTAATACATATATTTTGTGCAATTTTTCCTTGCCAATCCCTAATTGAGATATCCACCTGGTAATGAGCATAAGTGACATTTTATTTTTTTTCACTAGCCAAGGGTACAAGAAGCATTGAAATACAATGCTTGTTTTTAAAGATAACTGAATCTATGGACAACTAATCACATTTATTTACAAGTTATCCTCACACCCTTATCAAAGGCATCAATTGAGAAAAAATTGATTTGTGAAAGCAGGGATCAAGTTAGGTTTGGGTTTGATATGATCAAAGTCATAAAAGAATGATATGGAAGAAGGAATTACAACAAGTAGGAGTGAGCTATTCCATTATTGATCTCCCAAAGAAACCCATATTAGCGCATTCCCTTAAATAAAAGATGCCTATGCAAGGAAATGAAACTGAATTTGGCACTTGTCCTATGGATAATAGAAAGCCATAGATGAAAACATGTCTAAAGAAGCTTGGAAAAATCCTACAAGTCCACTTACTATGACAATTCCATATCACGAGAAAGGACTATTGAGGAGTCCAAATTTGATTTTATTCTTAATGATTATTTTTTTACATTTATAGTATTTTTATTTTATTACAAATATGTCTAACTATTGTAATTTTCTTGCAGGGTGAACAAGGACAATAACGTCAATCAATGGGAGGAACTAGGGTTTCTCACAAGAAGTTGTGCAACTAGAGTCTCCATTAACAAGAAAGAGGATTGCATAGAAATTTCAAGAACCATTCAGCAAGACCAAAGGAACAACATTGTTGTTGGTTGAATGTAAACCACAAACAATAGCCTATGCCAGTTCCCATATCATCATAACAATGCTAACAGTGAGGATTTTAGTGTTTCCAATAACCCTCAATACTCTCCTCGTGTATCCTCTTCTGTTGCCATGTCAATTTTTCTCATCATAATGCCAATAACCATGCTGATATCAATTAGGTATGAAATATTAATTAAGCATGGGAGAATATTGGGAAAGGTAAAGAGTCATGAGGGTAAGTGAAAGGTCACAAGAGGAGGTGAAAGGTCATCCTCCCCACTCGTATAAGTATATCCTCACACCTCATTTCTAAGGAATTTTAGCACTTGAGTGGGGATTTGGATTGGATAGTCGATTTGTGCTTTAGAGATAAAGGCACTCAGTGCTTGGTAGCTAGTAGGGTGAGATATAGTGAGGATAGGGTTTTGTATTGGATAATGGAAGAAGCATCCCATTCTCCACTATTGGGATTTGATGGTTTGAAAATTATGTACCTTTCTTTCCAATAGCTTTAATAGGAAGTGATTTATCTTCTGCATCGATTCCCATTCTTTTAAGCTTGGTTATATTGGATCTTCAGTATTTCCATTATAGTTGTATGTGTTTTTTCATATGAGTAATACGTTAATGACCTAGTTTGTAACTCATTGCTTGCATGTCTACTTTGAATACTTTCTTTCTTACTCTATGCCATGTTAGTGACCTTTTGTGAATTAATTTGCAACTAACCTTTGGCATGTTCTTATTCATGCATTCCTTTTTGGGTTTTATCTCAATAAAACTTCTTGTGGCATACTTCTCTTTATTATCTTTTTGCATCCTTGTATCTCATTTTTCAATTTATCAGTCGTGGGTTTCCTTCACTGCCATAATCTAGGCATTTATTCCTCATTCTTACTCTAGTCGATACACATTCAATAGCTAGGAGAAAAAAATTCATGGTGGCAATGAGGCCCACATATTGGATGGGGATCCTATCCCAAATAGTGTGTGGTCTAATTGGGACCTCACACCAGGGAGACCGTGTAGTTGTTGGTAACATCCAGTACCATCAACAAAGCTTTTGATTTAAGGATACTCTCTAAGGACCTTTTGATTTCTCATCTTTTTATTTTTTTCTTCTTCTCTTTCATGAATGACCTTTCCCTGGGGATGACCTTTCTTCTTTTTATATCTTTCCATCTCATGGATATTTCCTTCACCTACCCAAACTAAGGTTTGTTCCATGTTCCTAGTTATGACTCCTACTAGGTGTGCACTACCATATGCATGTCTAGCTTTTGGAGAGGAACAATTGATTCTTGGTGGGGATGAAGGGGGAAAAACTAAGATCATCTCTCCCAAAGGAAGAATTATTTGATCTTCTATATTCTCTTCCTCTTGCTCATTGATTTCTCCTTCCTCCTATACCTCGTCATTTGCACTGGCATTTTTGGCACCTTTATCTTGAAGGTTATCTCCTTAATCGTTGTCCTAATGATTCTACAAATAATTATATGGATTGGATGTTGAAGGTCCATTAATAGTCTTTTTCTGATGTTGTCAAGTCCCATTATATCTACCTCTATTGTTCCCTTGACTTTTTACTTGATATTTTTCTACCTGTTTTGCTCACAGATCTAGACCTTTACTAACTAGAGCACTTTTGCAATATCTCGCAAAGTGGTTGTATTCATTGAAGCAATGAAACTTAAAAAAGATCTATTTATAATCCATGGTTTGACAGTGAGTCCATCCACCTAGGGTTAGATTAATCTTAGAAGGAAACCCTTTTTCCAGATCTACTTTGACACAAATTGTAGCAGAAGAAAATAGGGATCCATTTGGCTCAGCTTCATCCATATATTTCGCAACCCCGTTCCAAATTTGTATGAGGCAATCATCACTTCAAAGAGAAAGAGGGAGACGGGGGAGTTTCACGAAGACCGAGACTGCAATAAGGATGTCCTCATTTGGGTCAAAATCCGGAGACCACTAGTTCAAATGCATACCTATGGAACCAAAAAAATATGTCCCATTCCTAAATATTACATCCCTATCCTCCCTAAATTGAAAAATAAAGGTGAATAATTTGTTACCACGGGCATAGAAATGAATGCATCTTTTCATCTGTAACCTTTAATATTGATCTATATAGGATTTCATCGATTGGGGAGAAGTCCACATCCCTCTAAACTTACTGAGTAGGGATCGCTGCAAACAAAGCTAGCCTCATTCTAACCGCACCATTGGGGGGAGTGACCGAGGGTGTTGCTTCAACCCTCGTCACAAATTTATTTTGATAATTCTTGGGCTATGGATGGTTCACCAAGGTTGCAAGCAGAGATTCAAAAAATGAAACATAATCCACAAATAACAAGGGAGGAGCAGGTGGGATGACCCCCTCTAGGGATGTCATTACAGGACATATTACAAGTGATTGTTTCTGTGTGAAGCACACACGACTGTAGTAGATTTAAATATTATCACATCATAAAAAGAGGAAAACATTTTATTCAAAGATCAACATTCAACCTAATGATATTAATAACATTATTAATAATAGTAATAACATAATGAAATTATTAATGATAATAACATTGTTAATATTATAATGTTATAATATAGTGTTATTAAGCTTAATTTTATTAATTATGTCGTAAGCCATTCCCTTTGGGAAGGACTCCCTTGGTTGTCACTTTGGCACAATGTGCACCATATGATCAATTGTTAGACGATTGAAATGTTTTATAGGGTTAGATCCCACTGATTGAAATTTCAACTAAATCCTTTATTTATGCCTCTTAACCATATGCTCAACCATTAAATGTTTATTTGTAACCACCTAACTCACATTTATGTACTCCCTTTTATTTATCTGCATATGTGTCCATCATACCTGCCCCAACGCCTAATCTTGACATACTTCATTGTAAACTCGATGCCTACTCCAATACCTGCTCTCGACATCCTCCAGTATAAACTTAGTTGATGCCTTTGAGCCAAAATCGAGGGGAAGCATGTTGCAACTGAGGCACTGACCTATGCCTTCATTTACAAAGAGCTAGGGATTTACTTGGAGAAACAGGTCATGGAATTATCATTTGGTTCTATAGATTAGGAAGTGGGAATCCTTTCATTTGTATTTGATCATTCAAATGCATGAAGTACAAAAATATACAAGTTCGTATTTTGCTGAAATATTTCCCTATATTGACCGTTGAAGAGGTTGTAGCAACAATCTTCTTATTTTCCTTGGAAACTAAGAATTTCCACAGATTTATTTGGGGGAATAGTCAAATATTTAAGTGGTTCCATGATGTAAAATGCACTATAGACAAAGGTAATCCACTTTGGAGATATGTCCTATTTTATATTTATTACTATATGATTATTTTGTACTTGGAGAGGTATTTAGGGAAGATAATGAATCCATGGATAAGGAACCACCTCCCCTAGACCTCTGCACCATCTTCATTTCGAAACTAGAAGCATTAAATTTAGATGGATGAAGTAAAAAAGAAGAAGTAGTTTGTTTGTGTTTTATAACTAATTTGAATGAATATGGCTTTGCTTCTGTATTTCAATTTGATTTAATGTTTTTAACTATATTTCAACTAGATATAACAGAGAGGATGGATATAATTGGGAAAGATAATGAAGCCATCGATTAGGAACCACTTCCCGCAGACCTCTACTGCATCTTCATTTTGAAAGTAGAAGCATTGAAATTAGATGAGTGAAGTCAAAAAGAAGTAGTTTGTTTGTGTTTTATAACTAATTTGAATGAATATGCATTTTCTTCTGTATCTCAATTCAATTTAATGTTCTGAACTATATTTCAACTAGATATAACAGAGCATATGGATATTAGTGGGAAGAATAAATTGCCTTTGGAGGATGGGCAAGTATTTTCAGAGTTTAAGATTTTATTGTAGTATGAATAGTGTGTAGAAAAATGATATGATGAAACTAAGTAGTTGTCCCTAATGTTTGGGAATGATCTCAGTTATTAGCCTTCTTGGGTGCATTTTCAATCTCATATGTAAGAGAAGCGTTTGAGAGTGAAATCGGCCATGACAATATTTCAGACAAAGATGGATGTAGTAGCGTCTTTGGAGAGGCTGAGAGTGTTTCTATTGGAGAAATTATGAGGACTCTTATTTTTAGTGAAGGTGAGATAGACAAGTCCTTCTATATTTATTTGGGTCAGAGTCCATTTGCTATGGATAATTTAACCAACTTGAAGAAAGGTTGGTTTGGTTCACCCCACTTATCTCTTTGGTTCTGCAAGAAAAGTCAATCTACCAATGCATTGAGAACTAAATTAGCACATGAGAGTCCCATATATGATGAAGAGTAACAAGTTTCAGGATCAAAACATGATCACCACACCATATCATTTGCTGCATAACTCTTATTAGTTTCACATGAATTAGTTCACTCGAAAGCAATGGCTTCCAGGGAGATCAACTTTCCTTCAACTAGAAATGGACTATGGATAGAGACTGATCATTCCATAGTGCATACATCCTAGAATTTCAAGTCTCTTAAACTCAAGAAGAATCCTTCGAGAAGAGAGAAGAGATCGGTCCAGGGTAAACCTAAAATAAATGGGAGTTGTGCCAGGCATTGTTCAAACAATAATAGTATTAGCAATGCCAAATCAAATCTAAAGAGTTGTTTGGCAGAACAAGAAAGTCCCAGGTGGATGATAGGTTCAGAAAAAAGAAAGGAAGTTAAGACCGGAAGCTTGATGGTGTGTGGGATGAAGGAAAATTCCATAATACATGAAACTGAGGGTGAATTAAGACTTCTGGGTGGAAGAGAGAGAGATAAGATTTCAGGTATTTTGGTTTTGGGGTAAAATGATAGAGTTATGTAGTATGGCCAGAAAAGTGTCATTTAGAAATAATGAAGGATATGGGGAAAATCAACCATATTTTTTGCGAAGTGGAGAACAATCTGAAAACAAACCTTTTAAGGATGACTATTTTACAAACTATGGCAAGATAACGGAAGAACAACAATGGAGTAGAAGGGATCCACACATGTTTTGAAAGAATCTTAATCATGTGGACATGATGCACCTCAATAAAACCACTTTAAGGCTTAGATACTTAACTAATTGGCTTATCACTTCCTGATTGCAGCTTCAATTTCGAGGACTAGATTCTGGAATCCCTCTTATGCACATATATGGAGCAAAATTTAGGTATGATTAAGGTGTAGCTATAGATTTTAAGTTCTCTAACTCTAAGGGAAGACTAATCAATCTAGAACATGTACAAAAGTTAGAGATAAAAATAATATTTGTCTTGGCTTGGGGTTTCTCAGTCATCTCCGATTTGCAGTGAATCATACAAATCTAAAAGAGGATTTGTATTCCACTAACATTTCCCTTTTTAATCCTATGGTGAATGGTCATTGTGATAGAAGGACAAAGGAATTTATGTCAGTTGACATTTTGATAGCTTCACTTGGTTTTATGTCCAATTTTGAAGATGCGTACATGTTCTGGGAATTTGTGGAAAAGCTTCTAAATGTTGAATTCCTTGAAGGCATGAAGTTTCAGTCACATTGTCAACTAGGAAAAAGTCATTATGAGGAAACTAGATTTGGATAATGTGCACTGGACTATCTTTCATAGAAATCATGATTGTGGTGTGTCAAAGTAATCTACTAGGGTTGTTGCTAATGGTTACATACATGCTCATTCTGAGTGCATTAACAGGTACTCCGAGTTGGATGAACTGGAAACTCCAGTCCTGATTTTCACATGTGACTTTCTATTGAGGACAAACTATGATATTTACAAGGTAAATTATATGAGAGAGTAATGCTTGTTTTAGGAAGAACTTCTCATCCTTTGTTGTCTTGTTCCTCTGCTTCACATTCATGATTCCACCTTAGAATCAGTTGATAAGAATAGATTTTCCTACATATAATAGGAATTATTGAATGTATTTAACTCCCAGACTTAGAGGAAACATAAAACATATGCAAGTGTTAGTGTCTATGTTTTCATTGCATCTACCTTATTGGACGCCAATCCAGGCAATCTTAAGTAGAGATGCCTTATTGTGATTGATGAATTCCTAAAGTTTGCCACAATAATTTTCCTCCATCGAAAACAATATTTTTTCCATTTGCAATCTTTCCATCCTACAATGTCGAGTTCCAAATGTAAAAATCTCTAGTTGTTTAGAAGGCCACTGCTAAGGCCTTAGTATGATGAAATCTTGGGGTCTGTGTGACATAATATTTTGTTTTATACAAAACCCAACACATGGGCAATGATAAGAATGAAACAAATTCATCTTTTGAATTATGAAAATTGATTTCTATAATTAAGTAAGCCTCTCTCTTCTTTGATTCCCCTTTCTAGTATCCGCTATATTTTTTAAATTGAGGAAGCTTTGCTATCATTAATTTTGGCTTCTACCCTAAGAAGAAACACATGGTTTTCCATAGTTAGTAAAAATGACATGTTGAAGGCTATTTATATTATTTTTTTAGCTAATGTAAGTGAATCCAAATACATCAAGCATGGAAAAGGATATATACAAATTGTTCATAGTGGGGGAATACTATCAAAAGTAAGCCTCCAAGAGAAAATGTAAGCAAGCCATTTTTATAAGCTTCCTCAACTCACAATAAGGTATTCTTGGTAAATCATATTTAGAGTCCGATAAATTGTATGTTAATTATTTAACTGAACTGTTTCGTTTCCCGATTTTTGCATGGCTTATAAGCACTATTTTGATCACACATTGTTCTCTCAACATGGTATTCTGAAGTTAAAAAGTTGTAACTATTGATCATTGGATGATATTTTCTGTTTTTTAATCAGAATTTCCTTTCTATTTGATCATGTTGACAACTCCTAAGTGAACATTGAAGTGATACTAGGTAGCAAGAGATAATTGTCACCGTGTTGGTTTGTCTTTACACCTGATCGTGTAGTCCTTTCATTTCCAAGGAAACCTTTGTCCTCATTTCATGTTATATATGGTCTTGATCTGAAGGAAATTTTCACCCTATAATTCCTCTTTCCAGGAATTTTCACACATATTTGCATGTTCATATGCTCAAAATAAGTATACAACAAGAAAAGTTTAGTGGGATTTGGTATGTTTCCATCATTGATTTATATAGGATGTGAGCACAAGGTTTGCATGTCCGTTTATGCAACTGGATTTATCCTTTGTTTAGACACGTAGTAACAAAAACTTACTTGGTTTTGATATGGATCCATTTTTGGTTTATAAAAAATTACAGGTCACATGTTTTTACATATTGGCCATCAAAGGAGTTCTTGCATGTGCAATAATTATTGAAGGATATAATATGATAAATTTCATGACACAAAAATCAATGTAAAGTCCTGCTTTCACTTTTAGTAAATTGATGTAATTTTAAAATGGCATTCCATTTGTTTCCAACAACCAATGCATATTGAATGGAGGGCTACTGTAGCAGGAAATATCAATGTATCCACTTAAAATATGTCAAAGTTGGTATTTACCTACTTAGAATATTTTTACATGAAATGATCAGGTAAAATGTCCAAATATTTTAGTATTCTCTAGAAGATTATGGCACTGCAGAACAAAATTGCCATCATTATTATATTAAATTATACTTAAATTAGACTGAGTAGGAGGTTTTTTTTAGTCTTTATAAATTACAATTCAGTTTTAGCTAATATGCATCAAACGTTTTTCAAAAATAGATGGTTATTTAAACAGTTAATGAACTCAATCGAGTAATATAGTTGAAAAAATAATAATATTGAGCACTTTGCTAAAGATATTTGTTTGATCTTTTGGTTAACATTTTTTTTTGTAATTCTTGGTAGGACCTCCTATTTTCTATTTATGAAAGACAAGTTTACACCACATCGATGAGATAGGACGCCTCAACATGCCTAATGGGAAACCAAGTCTATTGGCCACCTATCCGCATTATATGCCATCCAAAAATCACATAATTTAAGGCAGTCTACTCAAGCTATATATGCATCTATATCATGACAAGAATCCAAGTTTCTGTCTATCATAAGAATACATTAATAAAAGTAAATTCTATTTGCTAAAATCTAAAAAATAGTCAGGAACCTAACTATTCCTTTTGATCCTCTGAGGCTGAGTCAAATGGGGTCGGGTCTTCAACTAAGTCTCCTAGTGCATCTACTAGCTCTATAATACAAGGGATATGCCTTTGAATACGATCTAGGTGGATGTCCTGCTTGTACAGCTAAAACTGTATGGTCTGTAGGTCCTTCTTGTAGTTTGCCATGTCTTAGAGGGTCATTGCCATCCCCATTGATAGCTGCTCCATGGCCTTCTCCATCAAGCTCTTCATGAGTCAATATAAGTATAGAGTCTGGTTAAATTGAGTTAGTCTTCCCCTCATATTTCCTGGGTCCGAGATTCCCTCTCATCAGGCCTCCATTTTCTCTTCTAAGTCTACGTGCTCTTTTATCTGTTCCTCCCAATCTTCTAAGATCTTCCGAATGCCTACATTCATCCCTACCCTATACACGTTCACCACTTCATTGATAAGCCTTTATACTAGCTTTCTTCCATGTTTGGCTTCTGAGGCGCCTTGTTCAGCTTCCTAAGGCTCCTCCCTTCCCCTTTTGCCTTGTCCTCATCGACGGGCTGGTCTAGCCATGTCTCTTGTTGTGCACACCTATTCACAAAACATTCCAATTAGCTTAGATATTATACTTTCCAGCCTTTCCACTGTTTTGTCACTTCCCCTCTCCTTGCATTTCCTACCACCCCTGTCTCTACCCCGATGCCCCTCTGCCCACTACTTTTCTGCCTCTTCTCTACCTGAAGTAATAGCGTCACTCCCCTACCATAAATAACAATGCCATTCCCTTGCCATGCAATAGCCTCTCTACCTTTTGGTATTTTCCTCTCTCTGCTCTGCTCCCTAGGTTAGAGTCTTGGTGCTCAATTCACATCAAACTTACATCCTTAACCTCCCACCCCTCGAACCCTATAATTAGTAGACTCAATTTCTTTCCTTCTCTCTCCCCTCTAGTCAGTGCGTCGTTCGCTCTTCTCTACCACTCGCAATTTCCCTGCCTCTCTCATGCTTATCTCCCTTACCTCCTTCCTCATTGTAAGTTTGTCTAGTTAACTTAATGACATGTGCTTCCCCATATTCTCATCCCTAGTGGTCCCTCGTGTTACCAATTACACGTTCGAGATCAGTCCCCTTCCCTCCTTGCATGTCCAGTTCTCTCCCTCCTTTATCCCTATCGTCCGCTCTGTTCGGACCTCTCATTCCCCTTCCATATAAACATATAAGCATCATTTCAATTAACGAATATAGCTAGATAACATACTTGGTGCCACTTCGAAGGTGCCAATGCAGGTTTTTGAGCTGAACTTCCTCATCAGTCCTTCGTCTCTCCTTCGTAGTAATACTCTCCCCATCACACTTCATTCCTTTATACTCCCTCTCCTTCCTTCTTTGTCCCATCCATCCTCCTGTCTTGTCCTTCCCACCTCCATCACTACCCTGGCACTGGCTGCCACTTCTCCTTTCCACTCTATACATCATCATGTAGGAAGCCACCACACCCATCGACATGAACATGTGGGCTGCAGTGGGCTGTACCTATCCTTGTGTTTTCCTAACAGCCATATCTGGTTGACTTCCTCGGGAAGCCACACCGATCGAGGGAGATCTTTTGGTTAGCAATTAATATCCATGTGTATTGAATTTTACGTCATTTTGTGTTTAATGTAAGGTGTGAAAAATCTAGGATATTAATGTGCTTTCTTCATGGAAGGGATTATCTATCTATATAAATGCCTTCAACTCTTGTTGTTATTTTTTATGACCAGAATATCTCCATGGTACAAAGACTGCATTGTTGTGCACCTTACCTTTCCTCCAAGCATAAGGAAATATTAATAAATAACACACAATATTTAGCTATACATGAATATTTTGTTCCATTGCACATCATAGGAAATGTATTTGTGAATTAATCCACTTATAATGCATTATATAACATAGGGATGATCATAGGTTTTCCACAATGTTTGACTAGTTTTCCATTATAGATATGATGGCGAAATCTATTCTCTTATGTATGTCCACATAGGTGACTATCAATGTGTGTAAATTATATTTAATCAACAAGCTTAAGAAGCAATAAATGTGGGAGTAATGAATCAGTAAGGGTGAATATAATAATAGGTGGAGTCTAAAGAGCAACCATATATTTTTCAACAGCACAACCTATGCGTTCTCAATGCTTTGGTATAGAGTTGCACAATTTATAGGAACCTGGGAGCATATGCATAGAGCTAGAACGTTTGGAGGAACTTGGGCGAATATAAGTTCCAGGGATTGAAAGCACATTCAAACCATGGGTTATCGTTCAAAGGAGGGAAGAACAAAATCCTTGATGTGATCTAGCATCACTGACGAGCCTCTTGCCTTCGTAGCAAAAGTGAGCATTATAGTTATTAGTGACAATATCAGAGGTAAAGTGAGCTCTTACCCTTCTATGAATGTGTCAAGTAAGTGTAATAAACCTATGTATGGAGGGGAGGCAGGGTGGAGGGTCATGGGGGAGATCAAAGGGGTTATTGGTCACTCGGGAGAGGTAGCTACTTTGTGGCTCGAAGCTTGGATTTAGTAGAGTGGATAGGGCTTGACCAGATAGGAGAAAGAGATATAGGAAAAATGAAGGTGAAGTCAAGGAAGAAAGGAAGGAAATGTGCTATGTTGAGAAGCAATAGGGTAGAGTTGGTGATGGGGAAATACATTCTCGTTTATAAAGTACTTGAAATGGAGAGAGTGAAGCCATAACTAGACAGTTCTACAAAAGGTGAATTGTAGATAAGAAATTAGAGTGATTAATAGATATTGTTTTGAGAGAACAAGACATGTTCGCCAATTCAACAGCTGCTACCAAATATCTCTTAGTGCTTGAGTTCTTTTCTCAATAGCCTTCTTTTTACTGCTCTTGAAGTGATGAAAGCCACCGCTCGATATATTTTTTACTATTTACACAAAGAACAAAAGCGACCAACTTCATATCAGCTACTGAAATATAAATCCCTCATCAATATGGAACTATGATTTGTACAAAAGATAGGTTCATTATATTACAATCTTAAGATTATTCAGGTTGGAAAGAAAAGTACCGAAAGAAAAGATAACATAGAACAACATATTCTCAAGAGGAAAAATCTTCATGCATCTTTAACTTCAACATAGACCTCATATTCTTTTAAAAGTTGTCAAAAACTCATTAATTAGTAGTATACGTTATTGCTTTACGATGTTTCTTTTGCAATATCTCGTAGAATTGCTAGTGTTATATATGCTATTAACATATATTAATATTCTTCACTTAATGTTATTAATATTTTTAAATCTAGTGTTATTAGTATATTAAACTAATGATATTAATATTATTTAAACTAGTATTATTAATATTAAATCTAATATATTAAAACTAATTATTAAATATAATATTAATACAGTGTTCTAAAATGATATTAAGAATATTAACAGCAATGCTCTAAAATATTGATCATGTAAATTTAAGATAAATGTAATGTCCAGAGATAATTAGTATAAATATTAATAATTAAATATTAATCGTTTCGGTTGTTTCTTATGATTAATTCTTTATTAATTAATTATGAATATTATTTATTATTTTTTAAAAAAATTAAATTATTTTTGTTTTATAATAAAAATATACTAATGTGATATATTGATGTACCGTCTAGTTTGTCTAAAAATTATATTCAAGGCATTAAGCTAAATCCTTCCTCTTTATTTATTAAATCTAGTGGAGATTATGCACAAAAACCCCATTAGCCATACACAAATTAGATACACCTCAGACTTCAAAATTCCATCTTTTTCCATGCAAATATAGGTGTTCTCACTAATTGTGCACTTATTTTCCTTCTTGCCTATTTTGAAAATGCTAAGTATATATCAACATCATGAAATACTAAATCCATATGGAACCATTTCAATAGCAATAGAGGATAAGAACTTATAAAATCCCAGAACTAGGGGCAATACATTTGAAATATACACGGTCAGAAAGCCAGTGCTAATAATTTTCTCAAACCAGGCTTGAAAGTTAACAATATCAATTCACTTCCATAGGCTAATTACTAGGTGAATTAAACGCAATGTCAAAACTCGCAACAGAGAGAAATGGATGTATATATTGCAAAACAAAGTACGAAGGATTATATTTGATGCATGCGTATCATGTGAAGATCCCAACTTATGAAATAGTCCTCTGAGATAACCCGTCCAAAATGCATGAAGCAATATTACATAACATAGTTCTCTAATATGAATTTTTAAGCTTAGAGGTTTATTCTACAATTAACGTGTAAGTTAGTTGTAAGTTTTCTGGTTTGTTTATGTTTCTTTAAAAAAAAATTATGTTTTAAATAGGAAAACTTAAACCATAATTAAAAAAATTGATTATATACTTTTATGAGTAAATCTAATTAATATCTATATATATTCAGTCCCTTGAAGCATAGGTATTATGTGAAGATCCCAACCTATGAAGTAGTCCTCTGAAATAGCAAAATGCATGAAGCTGGCAAATCAGATATGGGGTCCTATGACCCTTTCCTGTGATTTCTTCTGCAAATTCACGTTGGGTTTTTTCCTGCAAATTCAATTCAATCAAGAATTACACATTGTATTTATAGAATAGCACAATGAGTGGAAATTATTTCATAACCCGAAACTTATAAAAATAAATTTTGATAAAATAATCTTCATAAGCTTATTGTTCACAGAAATCGCAAACTATTTCTTCTTCAAACTAGCAAAACAGTGTCTAGAGTTTCTGCTTATACAATAACATTCATATTAATTGACATGGATGTGAAATGGTCAGCCAACACGTTGATCAACATGAAACAATGGTCATATAACATCAATATACATAGCCAAACACTTCCATTCCACTTCAACAATTTCTTAAATGACAATGAAATCTGTTTACCAATTAGCAAAAGTTATTAAAAAAAACTTAAAAATTAAAAATTAAATAGACATATATTATATCAAGCCACATAATAAACCTGAAATCACATGATAATATTATTAAACACATTCCATTCATCTCTCATCGAGTAACGCCAAAAATAAGTAACTGAAATATCTACACCCATGCAAGGCCTCCACATTTAACGCACGTAATAAAACCAATATGGGGTTTTTAATAATGTTCATTGCACGGCTATCATAGCACGACATTATAAATATTGTTGGTTATAGCGATGACCGTCATAGCAATTTGGCATAGGCAACAATGGTAACACACCGTGGCCATGGCACTATTTCAATTCTAACTCACACGTTTTGTAATATAACACATACATGTTAGCACACAATTCTGTTTGAATTTAGTTTTTACTTTTAATTCTAGTTTTTTCTTCAGTTTTATAATGGATTTTATGTTTATCTGATATTTATTTATAGTGATAAGAAATAGTTAAACGAAAATCTTAATCATAATTGGCTAGAGAAGTATTTTAAATAATGTTTAAATACATGATTTTGAAGTTACCACTTTTAATTTTATTCATTGATGGGTGGCTACACAGCATCTTTTAATTTAGACCATCTTAATAAAAAAAGATTAATTAGCAAAATGATTAAAGTGCATATTGCCGATATAGGGAATGCTCATCGTCATAAAAAAATCTTCAATAAAGATAATAAAATTATAAAAATAGATATCAATAGTTACTTGGAACTTTTTAAATCAATTTTTATATGTGTGGTTATACCACTCTTTTCTAAAAACATTTGTGGGCAAAAATCCAGTCTTACTAAGTATTGGTGTGGCCTAGGTCCGATGCAATTCATGGGTGATTTTGATGACTTAGATGCCCCTAGCTCTTACTCAATCCATAATTTGAGTGTCTCACATTACCTAACAAACATTTACAATCAAATAGTAACTAGTTTTCTTAGTTAATATTAGTAATTATTTAACATTTAAACTATAATGATAATGTTATGTGATCAATTATAACATGATTGAGGGATCATATTGCCACATAAGATCCATAATAAATTTGGATATCAAATACTAATGAAAGATAAAAATAAAAATAACAATTTTTTAAATAATTAAAAACATTTTCAAATAGTTAATTTTGGAAAATAAATTATTAAAAATTAAATAACGATTTTAAATGTTATTTTCGTAATTTAAATCATTACATGTTTATCTCAAATGATAAATAATTCCATCCGACATTGTTTTCTTATTAACTAAATGTTATTTTTTTAATTTAAAAGGACATGTGTCAACTCTAGACTGAGCGACATAATTACGCATCACACTTATACATAACTATACATCGCCCTTATATTAGGTTGTAGAATGCATCTATCGACCCAATAATGTAGGAACCATGTCAAATATTTATCCTCTGAATTTCTTATGATTTATGTTTATTTGTATGTCTATTATATTTTATTTATCTCTCACATTTTACTAATAATAGATAAGATCTTGCTTGCTCATATACACAGGGGCTTCACTGGG
>APFE030873986.1:209750-222690 GCA_000404065.3 Pinus taeda
CCAGAACGCAGCGGGGTTATGATTCAGTGATGGTGGTGGTGGATAGATTTTCCAAAATGGCTCATTTCATTCCGTGCCGGAAGACTAGCGACGCCACCTATGTGGCACACCTCTTCTTCATAGAAGTAGTTCGATTACATGGCTTACCAAGGACTATAGTTTCAGACAGGGATGTAAAATTTACAGGGCATTTCTGGCGAACCCTGTGGAAAAAGCTGGGCACATAGTTAAATTTCAGTTCCACGTATCACCCGCAGACTGATGGACAGACGGAAGTAGTTAACAGGATTTTGGGCAATTTATTGCGAAGTTTGACAGGAGAAAACTCGCGATTGTGGGATCGAGCTCTGGCCCAGGCCGAATTCACTTACAATGATTCGCCTAATCGGAGCATAGGTCTAAGCCCATTCCAAATCTTATATGGTATGCATCCGCGAGGAGTACATGAATTACGGAACTTAGTACAGCTGGAAAGGAGGAGTGCAGACGGGGAAGATTTTGCCGAAGCAATGAGTGAACTGCACGAGAAAGTTAAAATGAAGTTACAGGATAGCACGCAGAAATATAAACAGCATGCAGATATCAAACGGCGTGAGGTACATTTCGAGGTTGGAGACGAAGTACTTGCGCATCTGCGTCGGGAACGGTTTCCTAAGGGAACGTATAACAAGCTGAAATTTAAGAAAATCGGCCCATGCAAAATTCTTCGTAAGTTTTCAGTGAATGCATATGAAATTCAGCTACCACCTGATATATGCATATCACCCATATTCAACGTGGCAGACCTGTTTCCATATCATGCCTAGGCAGCAGACGAAAACATGGTACAGCCACAACGGGACACCCAGTTCGAGAACAGTCTTTGGAAGAAACAATTGCCGTCGGTTAAGACTCACGAAATTGAAGGAATCATCAGCACACAGGTAGCCAAAAGGACGCGTAGAAAGGAGTATCAGCGTTATCTCGTCAAGTGGAAGGACCGTCCAATGGAGGACAGTTCCTGGCTCGACGAAGCACAGATTCGGAAGGTAGGCTACTCGGTGGAGGAGCTCATGGAACGGAGCCATGAGATCTCTCTTTTACCCCGGCAGCCTGATGCAGGAGCATCTGGTCGACAGGGCGAAGACCGAGACAGGGCGGACAAAGATTCTGAAAAAGACTGGGAAGGTTAAAACAATTCGACAAAGGACAGCAAGTCTGTCAGGTTCTTGCATCTTTATTTTATTTTCTTTACCAAGGTCAACTACAGTTTTAGTTTCTGTTGGTTAATTTTAGTTATTTTACTTTATTGTAGTCACAGGTGTCAATTGTAGTTAATAGAATTAGATTATTACCAATAATGTAAACAGTAACCTTTGTGGGACCAGAGAGACAAATTAGGCAAAAGAAGACAGACAGAGTAAGTTTTATAAACTGTCAAACAGAAACTGAAATGACATAACTGTCTAACCGATTGTAAAATGAAACTGCCTACGGTTATCTAAGAATTACATCTATTGTATAAAAGGAAGAACCGAAATCCTACAGACGGTTCGGCAGCTAAGCAACAAAGAGATATATTCAAAGTAATAGACAGAGAGAAATTTCTTTTCCTTCATCTAAGAATTCTGTGCACAAGCAAATGTATAAACAAAATACCTGAGTCCTGTATAATTAAAGATTTCTGAGAAATAGGAGTTCTGTAAAAATTATTTAGCAGACAAATACCGTGACAGAGAGTCACTAGCCAAACTTAAATATATGTGAAACAGTCGCATAGTAAATAGCATTGCAGGTGAATACAGAGACAATATTCCAACAACCGAGCGTATGACGAATCCGGAAAAGCAAACAACAGGTGCGAACAGAAGAGCGAAGTCGAGGAACACAGCGACCAAAGGTCGAAACCGGGTAAGAGACAAACCCAGGAAACCAATCACAAAATTTGCAAATTCGAAACATATATATATATTACATTGCAGGCCTGATATAATCCAATAAATTACAACGAAACCCGTGACGAGGGTTCAACGAATCATTTAAACTACTAACAGACGCGACAGAGAACTAAAGAAGTCACGGCCACGGTTGGAACACACCAAACCCTTAACCGCTACAGTGACCAATATACAGACGCGAGACTACAGCAAGGAACCAGAGGCCACCAGGGCACTTAACTTTACAAACCAGCAAGAAGCTACAGGCAGACTAACAAAATACGAAGACAACTAAACAAAGAGCATAGAACTACCCGGAATACAAGCTGAAACCTGTTGCGAGAAGCCACGGAGCCGTCACCTGTAACGACAGAAAGAGAACCAGTTAGGGTTTAATGAAACGACAAAACCCTGAACCTGAAAATCGACCATAAGCTTAAAAATAAAGGAATGAAATAACTGGAAGGACGAAGAACAGAGAAGAAGGGAGGATACGTTACCTGAAGGTGAACGATTCCTCTGTTCATCGAGCACAACCTGACCACGCAGGGGCCGAGTTTGTCAGTCACCATTCGAAGAGCGAATAATTAAATATAGCAGGGAACCAGAAGTTACCTGAATGTCGAGTTGAAGGCCGGAGATAGCAGTTGCAAGCCATTGAGTGTACATTACCACCGAGCACAACAGAAACCCTTAACAATGAGAAACGACCATAAAAATGCAGCGCCATTGGCCTAGACAAATCAATAACGCCGAAGGATAACCAGTCGACAGAGTAACCCACAGGAAAAAGCAACAAGAAAACCACGAACGGAGCCATTACTTACCGATGAACGCGGAACCAAATGTACAGGCAGAACCACGGTGACAAACCACAAATTTGAGCAAGAAATCCACAGATAAACAACTAAGTATCGACAGGTATCACAGAGACGGAGCCGAGCTCGAACCAGACCGCAAAGCAGTGAAACAACATAGTAAAATGACAATGAGCGCGAAATGACCAGACAAAAGGGCAACCGGGAGAATTAGGGTTTCAACAAAAATCGAGGCGGACAGGTGTTACCACGAGGACGGGCGAAGTACCAAGAGGTAGGTGAATAATCACTGGCGCATTCATTACTGAATCGAGCCCAAAGGATTAACAATCAACATTAATCAACAACCAAAATCTTAAAGTACCGTGAGGAGGTGAGCTGGAAAGGGGCCGTGTGGATGGGCCACATCACCATCGCTTGGCTAAGCTGGTTAATTACATAGAACATATCTGGTCGTGTGTTCACCAAGTACATGAGTCAACCCACAAGTTGTCCGTAAATAGTAGCTTCCACTACTTCCCCTGAAGTAGCATCCTCCTTCTTCCAGTTACCAACTAGAGGAGTCTCCATGGGTTCACTGCTCTCTACACAAAATCTCTTGAGTATCTCGTTGGCACACTTCTCTTGAGATACAAACAAATCCCCATCTCCCTGCCATACCTCCATGCCAAGAAAATAGTGCATGAGCCCATGTCCTTCATCTCAAACTCTCTTTCAAGGTCCTCCTTGCAAAATTTGATGAGCTTCTCATCACCTGTCAGTATGAGATCATCTACATAAAGTACAATGATCAACAACTTACCTTCCACCACTATGTGATACAGGTTCGCATTCGCTTCACTCTTCATGAAGCCCAACCCAGTGAAGTAGCTATCTATCCTGGTGTACCAAGCACGGGGTGCTTGCTTCAACCCATACAACGCTCTCTTGAGTCAACACACATATGACTCATGGTCCAAGTTTTCAAAACCTTCGAGCTGCTCTATGTACACCTCTTCCTCAATCATGCCATTGAGGAAGGTTTTCTTCACATCCATTTGATGGATCTTCCAACCCATCTGTGATGATAATGCCAATCTAGATCTGATTGATGAGTACCTTGCAACAAGAGTAAAGGTCTCATCATAGTCAATCCCCTCTACCTGTGAAAAGCCACGAGCCACAAATCTAGCCTTATGCTTCTCCACACTACCATCTGCAGCTTGCTTTACCTTGTAAAGCCAATGGGAGCTCAAAACTGACTTGTCCTCCAGTCTCAGGACATCCCAAACATTGTTTCGAACTATGTAGTCATACTCTTTCACCATCGCATCAACCAAAACTGACTGCTGCACAGCTTCTTGAAAGGAAGATGGCTCTGTCACAACACATGCACCCATAAGTGCCATTTATCCAGTGTGCCTCTCTGGTGATCTCCTCTGTCTGTGCTGAGAAGAGGGTGCTCCAACATTCTCCCATGCATCATCCAACAATCTGTCAGCCTATCTAGTGCACTTTCTTCCCTCTCTAAAAGACTCTGCCTGAGTGGATGTATCCACTCTCTGAACCTCTACATGTGGATACTCCACATCAATCTGAGGCTCCTTAATCTTAAGAGCTAAAAGCTCCTCATCTGCATTGTTACACAATAATTTGTCACCGACTCTGCATTCCCTGATCTCAGATACTGCTAGTCCATATTACTGACATCTATTCTGTGTCATGTTTCCAATTGTGTGTTAATACCTTCCTTGTGATCTCAGGAAGAATGTCTCAGTCCATTATCCCTGAAGTAGACCCTTTTTACCTAAGTTTCTGGGTCGTCGCGGGTCACAAGTTGTCCTACCCGCAAAGATGGTCAAGTTAACACTAGCCCTAGCGAAGTCTTCGTTGTCCCTATGATGCACCCGTGACGAGCCAGATTTGGTAAGTTTTTTAACAACTTGTCGAAGCTTCGAGATGAAATCGCTTCATGGGAAGTCTTAGGGCTAGTTGTTGGGTTAGTTGAGCTCACCTCTCTCCTCTAGGATAGTTGTTCCACCTTTTGTGCAACTTCTCTAAGAGATAAGCTCTTCCTTCCATCTCTCATGGAACCTCTCCCTCCTATAAATGTCTCCTCCATGAATGAGATCAGCTAGCTTGGATGTAACTGGATGATAGGTAGATGTAATTTGATAGCTTCAGGTTTCTAAGAGAGGAGTAGAGGTAGAGAGTGTTATTGGAGTGTGGAAGTAGCCTCATATGTATTTTGGCTTGAGAGATGTTTGATTAGAGTTGGTTTGATAATTTTTTAGCATCAACCTTTTGAACTAAAGAGAGCCATTTGTTCTCTTGGGAGATGGTTCACAAGTAAATTCTTACGGAGACATGCCGACGGGACCCTTCGAGGAGACTTACGATGTCAAGGCTTGGTTGTAAGTTTTATTTTGATTTATATTAATACAAATCAATAGCTTGTTTCCTATTGTTTGGTCGATTTAGTGTGTCCTAAAATTGCTATATAAATTGTCAATCTAGGAGTCGTAAACTGCTGAAGTGAAGTGCACTATATATGCAAGATAACTGATTTCTTACTTCTTTGTCGTTTTTGATTTTTGGTTTGTTTTTGGGTTTATCTTCTTGTTTATTCCCTAATGTGAGATGGCAATTCTAAAAATCAAGTATGGATATAAGTGTTCAAGGCAATGGTGACCTTTAAAATAATTTCCAAACTTTAAAGTTTTCAAAAAGGTTTTCAAACTTGCAATGATGAAATCAATTACTAAGAGAAAATAAAAATGTACCTAAATTCTAATTAAACCAAACAGTGAGCTAGTGACTATGAAACCCAGTATCCTTGCTGCTATATAAAAAGAAAATTGAACTCAAAGCAATTCAAAAACTGTAAGCAAAGTAAACTAAATCATATTACATCAACTCATATTCTAACCCCTCACTATTCGACTCGCTTAGGCTATAGGAGGTAATCATAAACAAATTGAGTAATCTGATATCTAAATTGCATAAAATGAAACTAAGATCAAACTACGCATTCATACTTCAATCCCTCACCATTCGACTGGCTCTGGCTATAGGAGGTAACTGAAAATGACATGAGTAATTTAATCACTAAATTGCAAAAAAAATAAACTAATATCAAACTACGCATTCATACTTCAATCCCTCACCATTCGACTCGCTCTAGCTATAGGAGGTAACTGACAATGACATGAGTAGTCTAATATCTATCTTGCAGAAAAGTAAATGAATAAAACAAAACTAAAAGAAATAAATAGTGCTGGAATTAGAACTAAGAAAATAAATCAGCAGAAGGACAAGATAATTCCATCATGTCATTAGTCATTAAAAAGCTATGTGCACTTGCCCGGGCTGTCTATTAGAACATGAAATAAAAACACTGGTCAGTTAACAATCATTAGAAAGCATAAAAGAAACTATGGACAACAATAAACATGAATACCATAAGCAGTGTAATATATACAAGCAAACGATTATGGCATCAGGAACATAAATGAAGAAAGCATGAAACTATACAGTAATTACAGAACCTTGGTGTACAGGGGCCCTCTGCATCCTCGGCCAATCATAAATCAACCACGAATTGAGCTTAAAAACAATGTCTTCTCATGTATTAAAATGCAGTCATAACATAAGGATTAAGTCACGACACAGTGGCTCGTAAAACAATCAAAATTACATACAAAAAGCTAGCTAATATGCGTATGAGAATGCTTTATTTATAACAGGAAATGACACAACTACTTCCTAAAATCTGCGTTGATAAACAGACACGTGAATAACCACGTCCAGAAATCTAGCAATATGGTAACCATGAAAATTAAATCCAAGGAGGGTGGCTGTTATATTTGGTTCACGTAGCAGTCCACATGTGTTAGCACGCCTCCCCAGATTTAGGAATTTTCCACGCAGGTCTTCACGTGGTGAAAAAAAGAGTTCTTCCACCGTAAAACTCTTAGGTTGACCACCGCTTGACTATCTTTGACCACGGTCTTCTGTGAGTGATTCGACTGAACCAAGGGGACACGTTCCATGTCCACATCATTTACAACTTTCCCATGTGGCCGGATTCTCTAGTAGACACTTGTAACATAGACTTCAACAAAAAGGCTGCGGAAAGTTAAGCTGGCTGCGGAAAGTGACAAGATTCTGCAGCTGACTGAGCAAAAATCTAAATCAAACAGTAGTTTCAAGACATAGTTAGGAAACCATTTTATATGCTCTTTTTAAACTAATATGCAATGATTTGATAGCTTGGAGGTTCAGGTAACTGGAAAAAAGGCTAAAAAGGTGTATAGGGAAGATGCAAGTTTGGGACTCAACATACCCCCACTGTGAAGGTGTTGCATGTCCTCATGCAACCAAAATTTCAGTCATTCCCCTTTAATCCATGTGTTATGAAGCCTCTGCTAGTACATCCAGTCCTCTTCTCTTCTTTCTTGGTGCTACCACCATCCTGGGTTTCCTTATCAAACATATGAATTTGATATTGATTAATTCCCTGCTCAACTTTCTGCACTTTTTCTTTAATTTCTTGTTCTTTTTCTACCATAATCCAAAATGTAGCATAGTATTATCATGAATGATTTTGTCCACTTTGCTTTTCTCCCTTAATGCTTCATTTTCTTGTTTAATGTTCCTGTTTAAAACCTCCAGTTCAAACACTTCTTGTTTCAACGATTGGACTTGTGCATCTTGTGTTATGTGAGGAAGAGTGGATGATGTGCTCAGCCCTGTAGCTGTCTTCTCTAAGGATTCGAGGTAATCATACACCTCCTGTTGACTTGGATATATTTCGGGTGTTTTCCTTGGGCTGACTTCAAAGTCTTGTTGAGGAGGAGGACTGTCTTCTAATTCTGGCCGAGAAGGACTTACATCAACATCTGGAGGACTGGTTTCAATATTTGGCTGAGTATGAGGTGGACTACGGCCAGCTGGAGGTTTCTCGGGTGTTTCCCCACCCAAGTCGATGAAGTGGGGTCCTTTTACTTGTGTTTTCCTCCACTTTCCTCTAAGCGTGCTGCTTCTTCTTAAATACTGTGGGCTAGTACTCTCTTCTTCCATGCTCTGTTTTCCTTTTTCTTTCTTCTTAGTTGTAGCAACTTGCTTTCAAAGATGCACTAGTCTCTCAAACAACACTTGATAGTCTTCCTCTATAGATGGCTCTGGTGTTTGGTAGACATCTTCTATGTTCCTTTTTCCTTTCAATTTTCTCTGTTTTTTGTCCTTAGTTCTTTCCTCCTCTTTTTGACCAACTTCTTTAGTTTTGCTAATAAGAGAGTCTTGGATTATGGCACTTTTTTATTTTCTCCTACTCCTTCTTGGTGTCTTTGGTGTGCTTCTTTCAGGTGCCTCACATGGCTCTTGAAAGTAGTTTCTTACTAGAAACCATTCCCAGGTATCTTTGTTTTTCTTCAATTGATCTTCAATTAGAATCCTCATGAGTCCATGATCATATAAATGAGGTTTTATGTCCCCTATGTTCTTTTGGACTGTGGTGCTCATCCTTTTCAAGCTCAACAATAAGAAATAGGGCAGATTGAGGGTTTGGTTCTCTAAGAAGTTCATTAATAACCTAGTATGATACATGTACATTGCTCCAAATCGGTCTTCACAAGTGATAAACTTTTGAATGATTCACAGTAAGTTGGCCCACTCTTCTTTTAATGCATGAATAGGAATTCCTTTTTTGAATATAGTAACTTCCATACCTGGGTTACGTAATATAATTCTCCATGCCTTCTCGTCCAAAATTTTGTTTTTAAGCCAACACTCACCTTCCTGGGGCAAGTCTGTGGCAGCTGCTACTGATGCTTCAGTGACCGTGAACTTAAGGTCTCCAATCTCCACCACCTGACCATTGAAAGACCTTGCAAAGGCTTTTGTTACTTCCTTATTGTGGCCCTTAAATTTTTGAATGAAGTGTAGCCATTTAGCCTTCTTCAGCAAATCTTTTACTTGAGGGTATCCTTCTAAGAACTTAGGCCCTTCCGGTTTTGTCCTCAATAACCGTCCCATCCTTTCCTCTGTTTGAAATTCAACTGTGTGTGAGGGTTTAACAGAGGTAAGATGGTTAGGTTGCAGGGTTTATGGAAAAACAATGGCTGAAAATGGAAGATGGATAACAGGTAACGGGAGTGTTCAGGAATTGTAAGCGGAAACAGAGGATGATCAGTCGAGGTGAGTTCACAAAATGGAGTGGAGACGTATGTGAACAAGGTGTGGCTTTAATAAAATGGTAGGGTAGTGAAGTGGCGTCAGAATTTTTGAATTGAATGACTGCGTAAGAGATGTTACACGTTGATGAAATGGCTGTGAAAAGTACGGTGGAGAGGAGTCGTAATTAAATGGGTCACATCTCATGAGTACAATTGGAGTGTGAAAGTGCAGTCAGCTACGAGTTAAACCTGAAAATTAATCATGAGACCGTTTAGGGAAAAAATGCATGGTTCATGGAGTAAGGTCGTGGAATGGTAATGGAGCTATTGTGGTAATCATTGCATATAGTGGAGCTTTAAGGTTTAATAACTATGCAAAATTGTGCCTTTGATTGCTATTTGAAAGAAATTTTTACTCATACCTTGGAATCCTTATCATTTGTTGTCCATTAGCCCTTAATCAATTGCTCCTTATTGATGTCTGTAGATGCTCCATGTCTTCATAGCATATGCTTAGTCATACCTGCATTTTCATGATTATTGCACTAACATCCTGATTGTAAATTTGAAAAACAGAGTGGTGGCTGCGGAAACTGCTTCTAGCTGCGGAAACTGATTCCAGCTACAGAAACTGACACAACAACCACTTGGCTGAATAGAGAGAGTTAGATAATAACTATCTGAATGGAAATGGTCATGAAAAAGACTTCTATTGATGAAATGGATGAAACAGAGTGAGATGAATTTGAGTGGAGTGAAATGAAAACGAAATGGAGTGGGATGGAAATGAAGTGAAGTGAAAATGGGAAAGAAAGAGAGATTTTTTTTTGGAAAATATAGAGTGTCAAGTGTCCCTGATTTTCACTCTACATTTTCTGTATAAGACTACCAATCAGTGATTGGTTTTTAGGCTTATACAATTTTTTTTTTTTTTTTTTCAACAGAAAAGAACAAAGGCTAGGCTGGTGGGGAAGAAGGATTCTTCTTCACCAGCCTTATTGCAGAATTCTCTTGAAACATTTTGACAAATTCCTCTTTTGAGAGTGGCTTATGATAAATCTTTAATCTGTGGCCATTCACAATAAGAGGAGTTTGAAATTCATCAATGATCTTGATTCTTACTGCTCCATTGCTAAAGACTTTGTCAATTTCATATGGCCCAAGCCAATGGGTCTGAAATTTACCTTTGAGGTCTTTAAACTTGGAATCAAATAGTAATGCCCAATCTCCCTCTTGAAACTTTTTCTCTTTGATGTATCTTTCATGCCACTTAGCTCTTTGATGTTGAACTAGATCAGTTCTTAGGATTTCTTCTTGTCTGATCTCATCTAGCTCATTCAACTACTCCATTGTATGCTTTTGGGCTTCTGATAGATCCATCCCCAACTGAAGTGCCATCTTGAAAGTTTTGACTTGAAACTCAATGGGGAGCAGGACTTCTTTCCCATAAACAATTTCATAGTGAGAATGTCTTGTTGTATTCCTCCATGTAGTTCTGTAGGCCCATAACGCTTCAGGAAGCCTTTCAGCCCAATCTCTTCTTTGTAGATGAACAATTTTGGTGATGATGCTTTCAATAACTTTGTTTGCAGACTCCACTTGGCCATTTGCTTGCGGATGGTAAGGAGTAGATTTTCTGTGCTTGATTTTGTATTCTTCAATCAGCTTCTCCATCATGTTGGATGTAAATTGACTTCCCTGATCTGTCACAATTTCTCTTGGGACACCAAAGCGAGTAAAAATATCCTCATAAAGAAAACTAACAACTGAATTTTCATTAGCAGAAAGTAATGCTTTGGCTTCTACCCATTTAGTGACATAATCAGTGCATACCAATATATACTTCTTTTGCTTAGATGGTGGATTAATGGGTCTAATGAAATCTAAAGCCCATTTTTCAAAGGGTTCGATGAGTACCTGTGGTTGTAATGGCATTTCATTGAAAGAGTCGGTTTCCCTACTCTTTGGCAGCTGTCACACCTTTTGACATATTATTTTGTATCCTTGAAGAGGGAAGGCCAATAATATCCTAAAGAAAGGATTTTATAGGTCGTCCTTTTGTCAGCAAAGTTTCCACCGCATGGTTCATCATGACATGCCTTGAGGATGTCAGGCATTTCATCTTCTTGAACACATCTTATGATCACACAATCTGGCCCTGTTTTAAACAATTCGTTAGAAATGCATGAATATTTTGAACTCTCCTGAATAATTCTTCTTTTTTCACTAAGAAATAGATGTGGAGGTAGTTTCCTCGTAACCAAATAGTTAGCAATATCTGCATACCAAGGGGTCTTAGTAGTTACTGCAAATAAATATTCATCTAGAAACTTATCCTCTACAGGAGAATCTTCTTTAGTATTTTGGATCCTAGACAAGAAATCAGCTATTGTATTTTGTTTTCCTGGTCTATCCAACACAATAATATTGAATTCCTGTGAAAGTAAAAGCCATTTGTAACTCTGCCATCAGTAACAAGTTTGTTCATTAGATATCTAATCGCAGAATGATCAGTATGGACAAAAGTTTCATAGCCTGTTATATAATGTCTAAACTTATTGATTGCATGAACAACAGCTAAGAACTCTTTTTCAGTCACAGTATAATTCAACTCAGTGGGAGTCAAATTTTTACTGGTGTAGTAAATGGCATAAGGAAATAAATCCTTTTGATCCAACACAACTCCTAGAGCTGTATCTGAAGCATTTGTAGAAATATGGAAAGGAAGTTTCCAATTTGGCCCTCTCAAAATGGGTGCTTTAGATATTCTTGTTTTCAAAGTTTCAAATGCAGATTGACAATCAGGATCCCATTTGAATTCACAGTCTTTTGTAAGCAATTTGAAGAGTGGAGATGCTATTTTGGTGAAGGTTTCTATAAATCTTCTATAGTACCCAATAAATCCCATAAAAATTCTAACATATTTTTGACAATTTGGAATAGGCAACTTGGAGATTACTTCAACTTTTGATCTATCAACTTTAATCCCATCCCCTGAAATATGATGTCCTAAAACAATCCCTTCAGTAAACATCATAAAGCATTTTTCATGACTCAATGAAAGGTTTGTTTCTTTAAATCTTATAAGGACTTTTTCCAAATTCTCTAATGGCTCTTCAAATGAATCACCATAAACTGTAAAATCGTCCATATAGACCTCTACACAATCATGGATTAGATAAGAAAATATTCCTAGTACTTCCCTTTGAAATGTTGCGGGTGCATTACATAATCCAAAAGGAAGCACTCGATAAGAAAAAGTTCCCCATGGACAGGTGAATGTGGTCTTATCTTGATCTTCAGGTGCCACCTGAATTTGATTATAGCCACTAAAACCATCCAAAAATGAAAAGAACTTTTTGCCTGCTAGAGTATCTAATACCTGATCGATAAAGGGTAAAGGAAAGTGATCCTTCAAAGTTGCTTTATTCAATTCCATGTAATCAATGCATACCCTCAATTTACCATTCTTTTTAGGTACTATAACCAAAGGAGAAACCCATTGGCTATCTGAAATTGGATAAATGAAGTTTACATTGCGTAGTTTTTGGAGCTCTTCTTTCACTATCTCCCTAAGGTTTGGATTCATCCTTCTCTGAGGTTATCTGATTGATCTACTATTTTCCTCGATGTAGATGTGATGAATGCAAGTCTTAGGGTCAATACCTTTCATATGAGTATACTCCCATGCAAATGTAGTAGAATGTTTTTTCAAGATTTTGGTTAGCTCTTCCTGTTGTGATTTTTCCAAGTTTTTGTCGATATTCAATGTTTTACCTGGAAAGATCTCAGTGGTGAACTACCAAACTCTTCCATAGACTAAAGAGACATTTGTCTAGATGATAGATACTCAATGTCAGAATCTAACTGAAATTGTGTGTGGTCATATTCTGAAGATGTTTTAAATTTTTCTAATGTGTTCAGAATTTGACTATCTTCACTGATTTCAAAAATGGTAAAGACAGGTTGTATAGTGTCCTCATCATCGACCCATTCATTATCTCCTACTTCTGTAATTGCTTTTGCTGGAGGATACAGATTGAATTTCTTT
>APFE030873986.1:247731-270946 GCA_000404065.3 Pinus taeda
ATAAGATACAATACAATACATTATCTTCATAATATTTTCATGATCTAGCTGAGGTGGGCATTCCCATGCTCAACTTTATAAATTCATTTTCATGTACATAGGACAGACAACCGTCTGTGTGGCAGACTGATGATTCTGGTAGATCCATCATCCCTTAGCTTAGATGATTATCTGTGCAGATATGATGTACATTTGATGTCTTTATTTTCATGAATATATCGTAGCTCGGATGGATGAAACTAGATCTGGGGTCTTCAAACTCGTTCAATCATCACCCGAAGTACAAGTCGATCCATGTGAAAGGATGTTTTGATGTCAAACATGGAAAGACATCACCTGATTACCAGCCAATGATGTAAGTTGTTAACAGGTGCGAGAGGAATCACTGATAATGATAATGACCCTCAAGGTATGACAATACAATTCACGTGGTGTGAATACATGAGTCGATGTCGAACACCATGCAAAATCTTTCGGTCTAAGGCCATTGATGTAAACCTATCGCTGGAAGTGAGAAACTTGCCACTGAGGCATGCAAGCTTCAAAGTAATAAAAGGGTTGTTCCTAAGTCAAATTCTTGGATAATGAGATGATGTTGACAAGAAGTGACCCGTCGTAGGAGGGCCTTAATGAATCTCACATCCACGACATGAAATGGAGGAAATGATTTTGTGGAGGTGAAAATGATCTGATGATACAAGGTTCAGGGTGGTTGTCATGAAAGGATGAAGCATGAAGGTATTGCAACAGATGAGGCGTAAGTTGGGTTGGTGAATTCTCTGAGTGACTTCTCTTGAACATATCGGTGACACTGAAATGGATTGGTAATGTTAACCCCAAAAATGGATGATACAGAGGACCAATGGTGATGTGACCGGTGAACGAAATAACCCAACTCAACTCAATCATGATGATGGAGTGAAAGTGTCATGTTCAAGAGAGACCTGCTACCAATAAAGTTTCTTCAAGTTTTCTTCCCAATTTTTCCCCAGTCATTGCTGACCGGTACCTCTTTATTTTTGTCAAGCTTGAGGAGGATAACATATGCTTGTTCTATAATTTTCCCTTTGGGCAAACCTGTCGCTATGTTTTAGCGAGCCTAGCGACAGTGAAACTCGCTCTTGTCTTCATGGACAAGTTTGTTGCTATTGTTTTAACGAGTTTAACGACAAAGATAACTCAGTACTTTTCAATTTTAGAGAGTCTGAAAGAGACAAAAAGGAAAATCCAGTAATCCTTTTTCATAGTATAATCCCTTAAGTCTAAAAAACTATAAAATAACACGAAAGGGATGAATTTTCAATAGTTTTAACGAGCCGAACAAGACAAGCGGTCGATCTTTTTGTGTAATGATCCCTCAGGTCCAAAAAGATTAAAATCTAGAGGAGGGATGGCACTTCCAATCACTTTAACGAGCTGGAGAGGCCAATTGCTCGGCAATATTTTCATATTTTAAGAGTCAGATGAAAAGAGCCTAAAGGAGACTCATCTTTGAGGAACGAGTGATATTTTCGGGTAGCAGCTGGTTCCAGGTAAAGTTTGGAACGTTTTCAATCATGGCAATGTAAAGAAAGTGGCTAATAGAATCACTCATCGCAGTTGTTCCTCAAAAGGGTAAACAATCAAATGGAGGCATATGATTGGATAAAAAAGAGTGGAGGTGATGGTAAGAACACAACCGAGGTTTAAAATCTAATAATTATGTGATCGCAATGGTTATTTATCGAAGGATGGGTTCATTTCTTAATGAGCTTAAACTCTGGGGGAACATATGCTCATTGCTAGGTTTATTTTTTAACGAGCTTGAACTTCGCATAAACCTGCTCGTGCCAGTCGTATAATAAGTATGTCTCATCGATAGGTTCATCTTTTAGGGAGCTTGCCCCATTCGAAACATTGCTCCGAAGCCTTTTTTAATGCAAGCTAGGAATGACCAACCTACGAGTCTAAAGGGTTGAGAGCTTAATAACTAAGAAAATAAATGGTCACTTTTCACTTGCATGCCCTTAGGTATAAAGAAAAGTAGAGTTTCTAGGTTACCATATGGAAGTTCTCGCATTTGTAAGATTGTTCCATCCACATTTGTAGACAAAACACTTCCTTGGCTCTGTCCATCGAAATAGACAAAGGTGAATGGGGGATGAATCCACTCACATAAATTTGATGAGGGAATCTTATTCCAGTCTAATCCCATTTCCCTAAATGGATGGGTGTGTCAGACTAGTCATATATCCTCTGCGGAAACCTACCCTATACCTAAAGTTTTCCTACTGAAGAAGACTAGGGTGCATGCCCCCTGGGTTTAGTCACATTTATTGAATCACTCGCGCTCATCAGGTGGATGGATTGGAGATTGATGAGACATTCCTTACGTAAAAAGACCAGTTAGGGATGGCATTTGACTAGTAGCTGTGTTTGAACCATGGAATGAAAGCTGGTCAATTAAGTGGACCACTCTGGAAAACACATCACTCAAAAAAGTGAGGAAACAATAGCTCCCGTGCTATAAATGAAGTCACAGCCAAGGAGTATATTGTAATCTAATGGTCCTTGGACTTCCATCATGTTCAGGTAAATGGTTTTCCTTCTCAAAGTTATAGACAAACTTGGAAGGATCCCTAATGGTCGACTAGTTCCTTTGTCGAAGCCTATAAGATTTCGAATCTCGGGTAGAAGCGATGGCGAACCAAGTGCTTTCTAAGCATTTGATGAAAGGATACTCACAGAAGCCCCTTCATCTATGATAGTACCAACCATGATCATTCTGAAAGCTTGTACTATGATTCATAATGGTACATTAGATGGTAGACGGGGTTTGCCTAGTAGATTCCCATCGAAGGAAATAACTAGATTGCTTGGAGGGGGGACTGAATAAATGGCCAGGTAAATCTTTGACAAATTTCCTTCTTGTAGTAAAGGAATGGGTATATTGCCCCCATGTTCATTGGATTTTGTGTTGACGAAAAGAATTTTAACGGTGTCATTCTCATTCTCTTTGGTGACTGTATCATCTGAAGGTAGACCTTCTGAAGGGCCAACTACCGTCTCGACCCATTGACATTGGTGCTGTGTGGACTCAGAGGGTTTATCTTCAACAATAGATGCTTCAACTGAAAACAAAGGTGTGTCAGTCAAACTTTCAACTAGTGGTGGAATCGGCAAAAGTTTCTTGTATCTAGGAGGAAGGCGTAGCGGTGAAGCAGGATGGTTATCCAAAACTATTTTAGCTTCATCTAGCAAGGGACAACAGTGGATGGCATGATCACCTTCACACAGTCTATAAGGAAATCTAGATCTTCCTTTTTGTCCATTGACTTTGTTTTCACTAGTTGATGGTGTACTTTGAACATGATTGTCAAAGGTTGAGGGCACCAGATTGTGCAAGTGAGGAGACCAGTCCCTTAAGATCCATGGGATGCAAGGACAATCTTGTTGATAGTGGTCTCCTTTACAAATGACACATGGAGATTTAGGTTTGGATGGTGCAGTGTGTGGATTTTTGCTATATGATGCATGGTTGCCCCCTTTTGCCATTGGTTTCTTCTTCTTCTTCTTCTCCTTCCCTTTATTCTTCTTCTCAGTTGGTTTTTAGTTTTACTAGCTTCACCAAGCGAAGAAGAAGAAGGAGAGGGAGAAACAAACGAAGTAGAAGTTTGGGGGGTAACTCTAGTATCATCTGGTTGTTGATTTGATTGCTCAGGAATCACGGTGTTTTGAACAATAGAGGTCAAGAAAAGCCATACTGGTAGGTCAATTGTAAGTCCTGGAAGGGACAATGTAGCCATATGAGGTGCACCAACATCTCCCCAAGAGGAGAAGGGACTAGGATTCCCCCCAAGGGGAAATCCTTGATTGGTGGAATCCATTTTCTCAACCTAAGACCAACGAGGGAACAATGACGTTATTCCGATTAAAATAAATTTTATGACGCTTTGACACAACTTGCTTTTTCAATTTTTAAGAGTCAAGAAAAAGCTAAAGATGACTCTAGCCGCCTTCGATTTTTAATCAGCCTGAAGTGACAAGTGCTCAGATGGACCTTTTCTTTTAAGGAGTCTGAAAAGGAATGAAAGTGACTACTCTGGAAATCTAGACAGAGGGATTACCAAGCCAATCACAAAACTGTAGAATGCTTTTTAAGGTATGGCAGTCAATCTTCCTGAATGTTGTGTTCAGTGCATTGCGATTGATAGGGCGGAAAACACGGCTTCCTAAGGATAAAGGATATAGCCTATTGTGGTCTCCCAATATATACTCGACGGTACGTGGGAGCACAAGTTTGTACTAGCACTTGTCATATCAAAGAGGAGGAATCACCCAACCTACGATGAAAACAATAGTTACCAGGATTTACAACACCAAAATACGTCTCTAGCCTAGACTTCTAGATGTTGTATGTTAGGTTCCAAAGTGTTTTTATGTTCATTGAAATTTATTTTACAGTTGATATTTCTTAAGAAGTTTTCCTTTAAGGTTCACCGCGCGATGTAGATATACAAATCCTAAATATGCAATCTAAGATGATAAACAATCGTTTACTTTCTTTTTGCAATGAAAATTCTAGCTACTAAGGAAAGAGAAGTAAAATTCTTTCAACATAGAGCAGAGAGAACACACTAAGATGCACTATCCTAAATCAATTTCCGCATGTAGTATAAATGCAAATGCACATGCCTGTATTTGTTTTCCTCTTTCTTAATGTGTGAATGAAAAAAAGAATGCTAAGTACAGATCTGAACTATTTTTCTTTAAAAGCGACAGTACTAACAATTTTCTTTTCAAAAAACTAAAGGAAGACTAAGATGACGTTTTGCGATTTCGAATTGAAAACGACTTTCGATACTTGTAATACTATTAATTCAAATAAAATACAATGGAAAAAGTGCAATCAACTATCAAAAAGAGGAAGGCTCTTTTCTTTGACTGAAAACGACATTTGCGACACTTTCAAATCAAAATATGACAGTTTGATTAGGCTACTGTTTGCAAAGGAGAACTGTAAATGATGAAAAATACATAAAAACATTCACAATTCTTTAAATAATGGAGGTTGAATAATGCAAAGGAAGGGATTTTCAATAGTGATATACTGATCATAGACATCAAAACAACTGAATAAAGCTGAAGACAATGAAGAAAGAAACCAAAATCTTGAGGTAGAAACAATCTCATCTAATCATCGCACCTGTAACAAAAGGAAACATGGATGCATCTCACCTGCAGCACATGGGAGGTGCGATGCATCCAGACTACCAATGAGAGATAATGTGATGGTCCAGGGATGAGACTAAGCTTGGTTTTTGCTCACAATTTGCATCTTAGTTCAGGGATTTAGGTTGAGCTAATGATAGGTAGTAAACACAAAGTATAGGGGCTGATGTAATGAGGTTACTTGAGCTACCACCAGGGCACTTAGGATGGTTGCAAGTTAGATGTTCAGTTCATAAACTAACCCGGAGATTGACTGAACTAGCGTTGATCTACTTTGCAGTTGCACAACAAAAGCAGTTTGAAGGCTAGCTGGCTTAACTTCAAGCTTCGTCTATAGTTTATAAAGCAAACAAATAGAAACAAGCAAACAAAATATTCACTCCCCAGTTTGTTATAGGGAAAACTAGTGTCCATTCAGAGCTACTAGTCCCACTAAGACGGGTAGCTATCTTAGAAACAAACAAACTAAAGTTACTTGTGTTTTCCTTTATGAGAGATAGATGAGAGAGAAGCAGAGAGTACCAACCTCAGTCTTTCACTTGGCTCCTTGCTTGTTTCCTCCCTCCTTTGATAGAGCTTTGCCACTCCTTCCTTGTCCCGCTTCAAAGAACACCTGTAGAGTCAAAGCAGCATAATACCATCAAAGCGTAGAGATCTATAACCATAAAAAATATAGGATCAGATGTATATCAACCATACAAATGCATATATCAATACAAGGTTCAGAAATATACAAGAATATGGAGGAAAAATCAAATATCTTTATTGATAGAAGTACTAGAAGAGAGGATTACAACCCATTAGTGTAACCCAACTCCATCCTCCTAGCATGAAAGCCCTCTTCACCTCATGAAAAGCTATATCACCCAACACTATGATGTTTCACAGAGAAACCAACAACACTTCCTTACAAAATACCAAATTCCAGCCTCTGGATCTCTAGGATGAGGGATCCATATATAGATATTCGAAGGTGGGTGAGTCAGCTTCTGGGATTTTGATTAGTGTCATTTCTCTGATAGTTCTTGGTTCCACTTGGAGATTTCATGATCTCTTACTCATCCCTTGGCGAATTTGGAGAGGCAAGTGTCAAATGGAAGATTCTCTAGGTTTCCACCTAACCAACTGCCTCTGCCGTTTGTCTAATCTCGCTCATCACACCCTACAAAAGGGATTTTCAGTATGCATCGCACTTTCTGCATGTAGTAGGTGAGATGCATCGCGCCCTTAGCACTGAGCAGTCTGTGTGGTCCAGTTTTGACCAGTTCTGAGTAGTTTTTTAGGGAGAACTTCTGGGAGATGATATAATCAGCTGACCTTGTTCCTTTAGGGTATGAAACAACACTTTTAGGGGCTTAGAAGCCCTTGGTTTATGGACATATGAGATTGGGGTTGTAGTGCCCAAATATGTCTATAACAATTGGTAATGATGGACAATGTTTAACATCATGTGATTCTGCAACACAAATATCAACATTTTCTTTTCCTTCATCTTGCATTCTTAACATTTCTTCTTGTTTTATTAGATTTCTAAGAATTTTTGATTTAAAATAATCAAATAACTTTCGAAGTTTAGCTTGACTTACTGATCTTGATGTTGATTTACCTACTCTTGCTTTTCCTCTTGATATGTGTTTGCATGTTTCAAAAATTTCCTCAAATGATAATTGATATACATCACCTCTACTCATGAGATTAAGGAGATCAATCCACTCATCCCTAATTGTTCTAAGTAAGAGGGTTTTTAGTGTGTCGGATCCTAAATGATGTAGTTTTCCCCTCTTAACATTGTACATGAACCTCTCTATCAGATCCTCAAGGCTCTCATCTTCTCTTTGATTTGTTCTAAAGATTTCTTCCTTAAGATCATGATCTTTATATTTTTCTATAAATATATTTTGCATACCATTCCATGATCTTATTGAATTAGTCCCTTAACTCATGAAACATTTAATAGCTCTATCCTACAATGTTGCTGGAAGCAATCTTATTTTTTGAGTTTTTAATAAGAAACCATAAGATCTACAAACAATTTCAAATTCAAAGAGAAAGGTTTTCGGATCCTCTGACCTTAGACCATGAAATTTAGGAAGAAAATATGGAGGGATGTTCTTCACGTGCACACTACCATCAGTATCTTGAAAGGGAAATCCGAGAGGATCTTCCTCATTTTCATCATCTCCATCCATTTCTTCTACATTCTTTGCCATATTCTTCTTTTACCCGCAAAAGTGAATTGGTGGGTTGGTGTTGGAGAATTTTTTGTTTTTTTTTTTATGATTAAATGAAAACTATAATGCAATGCAATTTTATACTTTTGAAATTAAATATGCCTAATGAAAATATTTTTTGTTTTTGCCAAAAGTAAAAAGAAATGAATCAACTAGGGAAGAAAACAAGGCATACTTTGACACCTCCCCGACAATGGCGCCAAAAAATGATGAGCCTCAATATTGCAACAATAATGATGCAACTCTCGAGGCTACCGATTTTAATTACCAACCCGGGGTCCATACAAACTTAAGAGGTGTCGGTACTATATGTGCAACATACAATGTGTCCTTATTTTGCCTTCATGATGTAATGGAGTGCATGTATTGAAGTCAAATCCTAATCTAATTGCAAAAAAATAAATGTTTGAAATGAAACCTTAACTATTGCAAGAAAGAAAGTACAAGGAAAGAGAATGAAATCAAATGCTAAAACACACCATTTTCTAACTAACTGCTAAGAGAATTTTCTTCAAAAGAATTCTAAGTTAACATGTATGCAATCCTATTGTCCTAAGCATGCACATTCAACCCATCAAATGTTCTATTGTTGTGCATGTAAATGAAGAAAGTAAATTTGTTTTTCTTTTTGTCTTTTTTTCATGTGATAATGTGAAAGATAATCTCTTTTGGTGATGTGGCAGGTGGCTTGGAGATGATGGTGAATGATCAGAAGGTTTGGAAGACAAGTAGGGACCCTTTTCTAGTTTCCTAGAGGCTTTTTCCTCAATTCAGCCTCAATACAGGCTTTCCTACAAGATGCTACATTGATTTCCTATAGGATCCCCTGATTTCCTACAGGATGTACATATTTAAAATAATTCATCGAATGACCAAGAAAATCAAATCCAAATTGTATGAAACAAATTTTGGTATTAACTAGGATGTCTTAGGTCTCCATTCCAAGTGGAATCACTCAAAAATACCTTTGTTAACCCATGCAAAAAAACCAAAAAACATTACTAGTCAAAAATCTAGAAATTTGAGAACTAGTGAGCTAGTAAATATAAAAAATGCCTAACCAAATAAAGTGCGAATGCAATGGGGTAGTTTTTTTTATGAACTAGAATTTTTTTGTGATCTAATGCAAGTGGAATCAATTTGATTGAAGCTCCTTAGAATGCTATAAAAAATATTAGAAATTTATTGTTTTTTCTAAAAAGGAGGTCCAACAATCTAGATTTGGGAATAAGAAGACTAATCCAAGCAACTCAATGATTATTATGAACTTTCAGAGCTTTTCAAAGAATGAAATAATGCTTGTGATCTTGCAAAAGAACTCACATCCACCATTTAACTCAATCCTACAACAAGAAATCACTAATATTAAGTGCAGAAATAGAAAGAAATAAAAGCTAGAGATGCATGTGAATAAGCAATTGAAAGAAGGAAATAAAATGACACAAAAGGGCTCTGAGGCTCCTGGGATGACCAAGCCCAAGGAAAATCAGAGAGCTATGGAGGAGAACAAGATTTAGAAGTTGAACATGACACTAATCTTCATTATTTTCATCAAAAGAATTAGATCCTTGCAAGAAAATATTATGGAGCTGCAAAAATACAAGCTCTCTCCACAATAAAATTAATGAAAATCTATACCAAGAGGAAAATTTGACTTGGTACTTATACAAAATTATTAGGAATCATTCCCCATGAATGGAGGAAGATTTCCCCACCAAAATCCCTTGATTAGTGGATCTAGTCTCCAATACTAGGAATTTGCATTAAATGGCAGGGAGCACATTCCTAAATTTTCTCAATCATTACCTATAGAAAAATTCGACTTTGTACTTATACAAAATGAATAAGAATCATTCCCCATGAATGGAGGAATCTTTCCGCACTGAAATTCATTGATTAGTGGATTTGCTCCCTTGATTGGTGGATCTGCTCCCTTGATTAGTGGAACACATTCCTAGATTTTTTCAATCATTGGAGTTCCACAATTTGTGCCATAATTCCATAATATATTGTTGACTTATTATTTATTATTGATACTCCAATAGTAGGAAACAAGTCCCTAAATTATCTCTTCTTCCAACTCTTCATAATCTGCCCAATATTCTCATAATATTCCAAAAAAAATAAATAATATTAGGTAAAAATATTCTATTATTCATAAACCTTCCTAATGAATATATTAAAGTTAAAAATAAATTATCTAATGCAAAAAGAGAGTTTTAATGTGCTGAAGGATGGTTATAGACTTTAATTTATGTTTTAAACTAAAGGCATGGGCCTTAATTTATGTCCAATTTAGATGCCCATCACATACCACAGGAATTGGCTCCAAACTGTTGAAGAAAATGGGTTATGAAGGAAAAGGCTTGGGCATTAATGGCCAAGGCATTGTCAACTCCATCAAAGTAGAAGAATTACCCCATTAGGTAGGACTTGGGTATGTCAGGAAAGAAGTTGGGGAATCCACAAAGACAGATAGCGAACCAGCAGCAACAGATGATGAGCAGCCCTCATCAGTTCTTTTCGACTTGACAGTGGAGGTAAAATATGTTGATTTCCTTTCAGTTTCATTTTCACATAGTATGATTTCCATTGGAGATGTGGAGATACCAATCACAGGGAAAAACATGAGGCTCTTTACCATGATGAGGTATAAGGAGGAAAAGGAACTTGGTGTTAATAACCAAGGAATAACTCAACCATTGGAGGTTTTACAGAGACCTCAATTTGCAGGCTTGGGATACACCGAAGGAAAATGCTTGAAGGTGTCGGATTGTTCTGAGATATCGTCAAAATTGTTGAGGAAAGAGAATTACGGGAACACATCCCCATCATCTCATGGCAGTGCCCATTGTAGGGAAAGAGCTAAGGCAAGCTCTCATCACCATACTTATACTAGAGATGGCAAGGAGAAGTATAACGAGTCTCGATATTCAAATGTTCATTTCAAGTATAGTCATGTTGTTAAAGATGAATGTAAATCATGGAATTGAAAAACATGTACCTTTTGTGGATTACATAATCATACATTTTCTAAGTGTTGGAAAAGAAAAACAACACAAAAAACGAGAAGGAGTGAAAGACCCTCTCAACAGCAGGTAAAGAAATGTGTTAAGCAAATCTAGAGGAAGAAGACGTATTGCAGTCATTGTAACATAAGTGGCCATCAAAAAGCCACTTGTTGGAGGCTCCATCTAGAGCAGTGCCTTAAAGACAAAGTATCGGTGCATGAACCAGTTGAAGCATTTATTCAACAAGCAAAACCACCATAGGGGGATGACCCACTCACATCAGTAAGTGAAAAATGGTTTCTATATATGTTAGCTTGTCATGGTCGTGCTTTTGTAAATCATTTGTTGCATTTCAAAATGTAAAAGTGATGACGTGTTTCCATCACCTGTTAAACAACAATGATGTCTGGTCTTGTTTTTGTTGCATGATAAACTGTGAAAGTGATGTCATGTTTCCATCACTTGTCAAAGAAAAAAAAATGTTTGGCCTTATTTTTGTAAATCATGTGTTGCATTGATGATGTGTTTTCCATCACTTGTTGAAGCAACAATGATATGTTGGCCTTGTTTTCATAGCTGTGGTATTGTTTCCATCTTGTTGTAAACTTGACCATCGGGTATGTGTTATAAACTCGTGGAAAGTATGGGATGCTTGGGTCATTAGTTGGTTTTGTAAGTTAAGCATGTAATTTGTGGAATTGTACAACAAGTTTGCAGAGGGTTTCAGGTGTCAGCTCATCACTAATGGCTCCGAAGGACAAAGGTGAAGGAGAAGGAAGGGTGACTTATGAGACATTTGTAAGTGTAGACAAGGTATAAAGAAGTGGCAGATTATTTTCATGCTTTTGGAGGACCAAAAACTCCTCAGTGGGGAGGATTGATCCAGGTGGCTCCAAACACAAGCAGAAGTCCCAAAGGACTTAGAAAGGGTCAAAAATAAAAGTGTTTGGATTGTGCTCAAACTAGGTTCATGTTGAAGATCTCATCATCGTGATCGTGGTGGTGTGAATGGTTCATCAAACCGAGTCCGTATGCAAAAGTTAGGAGCATTCAAAGTTTAGGGTTGACTTGGGTGACTGGGTAGGCTAAAGGAGGCATCAATTTGGACAAAATCTGGCCACCGGATTCTGGCCAACCTGGGCTAGATTTCGGATGAATTTGTGGCCTACTTAAATTAACACCTTCAATCAATTTTCCAAATTTTCAAAATGCCCTTATTTCATAAAAAATAAAAAAATTATATATTTTTGGGGTGTTAGGCCACTAACCATGCCACCCCCCCAATGACCAACTGTTTTACATATAAAACATTTTTTTATTTAAAAATGGCTCACGGGCTATGACCCTCGCTAGCCTCCCAACCACCACATATATTTAAACATTTATATATGGGTTGTGGGCAGGTCACCTCCAGTGGACTTGACCCACACTCCCACCACTTGACAATGGTCACACATTTATATTTGGGCTGGCAGGAATCGAAACCACCTGGCCACATGGCTGGCCCGCATCACGAACAGCCCAACTAAACAACACACCAACCATATCATATGAAACCTTCGCCATTTAATGCAACAGTTCCACCATTAATTACTACGCAACCATACTTAAATATTAATGATGTTAAATTTAAAACAATGTGCCCATTTTATAAATCAACAAAAATATTTTGTTATGTGTATATGGCATGGGCGGGATTTGGTCCCCCGACTTGTCCACCTTATCACTTCTGCCCTAACCAACGTGCCATGGGCACTCCATTGTAATGTCCACCACAAATTTTATATATAAACTCATCATTTGCTTAATGCGACCAACATGTAAGAGCGAAGGAGCATGCACGTGGAATGAGACATTTTTTTTATTATTTTGCAGGTGGAACCATGAACTTGGGAAAAGTATAAGCAGAACCATGATTGAGTCAAATTCTCAGGAGGGTGAAATTTTGCTAGTGTCTAAATTGGACAAATTTTATGTCGGTCTTACACCTCTCAGTGACATGAACCTGATGGCATAGTCAGAATTTTGATATGAGCAACAGATCTTCAGATGACCTGGAGGAGGGAATATTTGAGGAATCTAGGAGGAATCTAAAAGATTCTTGTAGCCCCAGATTCTCACTTTGTCAGAATTCAGAAATTTGATAGTCGATCTTACCCTATTCGACACTAGAAATTTGATGGTGCAATCAAATTTTCCATTTGATCATTCCATTTTTCGACCACTTTTCAAAGTGGAGTGATGTTGTTAGCATTCAACGTGTTTGCAGTCATTCCATGAGATTCAACGCCGCGAGATTGATGGTATGACTAGCTTCAGCAGTTTGACATCCTTTTCTTTAGATGGCCCCAGGATTTGAGTTACATGCAGTGTGTTCATGTACTTCTTTTTGCTATGAGATGCATTGTGCTACATAGATCCCTGTTTGATGTTTGATGTGGGATCTTGTTTTCTTACTTGTTTCATGGTTCCTGCTTGATGTGACGCGGAATCATCTGTGAGATGTAATTCTTATCATATTGTTATTGAGATCCCTTTGTCGTCATGTTAAGGGGATTCTCATGTTGTAGTCATGTATGTCTGAATTGAGATCCCTTTGATGCCATGATTGGCGGGATGCTCATTATTGTCATATGTGAAATTATGTCATACTGATAGGAGTACTTTTTTGAATGAGAATTCTCGCAGTGGAACATCTCTTGGAGCCACTCCTGCATGAGGGCATATTCCTTGTATGATAGAGAAAACACATGAATGTACATCCTCACTCTTTCTAGCACTTAATGCAGCGGCCTACACCATCTTGACACCGGGCTCAGAGACGTAGTCCCTCCTGGATGAACTCCATTATCAACGCCTTGTGTTTTATGTTTCTGATTCTTTTCATGTTCCTTTTTCTTTACAGCATGCGTATATGTTCAGTTATGCTATTTTAAATGCAATTCTAACAACATCACGTAAGTAAAATATCTTGGTTAAATCCGGAAGTTGAGTCAACTCGGATCACCTTCGTTCACTACTCTTTCTGTTGATAAATAAGCTTGCACATGGATCTTAATGGACATGCACATTGTCCTAAACTAATGCAACTGTCAATGGTCTTCTTCAATAAACACACAAATTTAACCTATCAAACAGAATGATAACTCTCCTATGAACTATGACACACCCTTCTTTGATTTTTTTATACGATAATAGTTATACATAAAATCAGCATTCTCCTGTCCTTCTTCCTTGCAATCTCTATGAGGCTATAACCATGAATAATAGAGTATTTTGGCACTTCATGTTTCAATAGCACAATAATGGGTGGAGGAGAACCAATGGTCAATATCTCTACCTGACTCAATATCCACATGGCCACTGGAGAAAATATGTAGTCTAGTAAACTCTCTCACTAGATAAACAAGTCTTCTTTCTATTTATAGCACAATTTACAGTGTTTAGTAGGAACTCCAACAAGTCCACATTGTAGCTAATGATTGTGGATGCAAACAAAATGCCTTCTTATCTAATCTAAAACTTGAACCTAATCCTCAAACCCTTGGTTCTAGATTAATGCAATGGTCAATTTCTCTCCTACATGCATGGTGACACTACACATGAGTTACATACTTCAAGAGTCTCCATGTTTGTCATGGTTGTTGATCTTTAGAATTTTATTTTCTCATCCAAGATAATGGGATTCAATGGAGCCCCTTTGGAATTTAGGACTTGGTCATTTTCCTCTAATGTATTGTTTTATTTTTTTGTATCATTCTGCATTGTAATCTTGGTGTTGAAATCTTCTCAAAAAATGCCAAATGTTTTCTCCATCACACTCAATTTATGCAAACAAATTGACATTGCCTACCTTTCTCCACCACCACCTTGGCAGTGAATATCTTATTCATCCAATACAACTCATACAAGTAAAATATTTTTTTTCATGAGTTATCAAGTACTTGGGTTCATATATGTAACCATTGAACTCTTCTTCCTAATATTATTTGGACAAATTTTCCTTCTTTTGTGTATAGATTTGCCCATGCTTGCCATCTCTTTTTTTTTCCTAAGAAGTGAGTATGAAAGTCCTTAATTTCCCTCATAGAAATTGTTTGGGTTCTTCTTGTGCATTGAGGTGTTTGAATGAGTAGAGGATGCTTTCCAGTAGTTTGTGGTGCTTTTATCAAGCCCTCATTTATTACATTAAGGTGTTGAAACATTTCCTCTATGCTTAATGGTTTTAGGATTACACCAAAAATGATAAATTGGGGGTCATTTGAAGTAGGAGGGGTTTTCAAATTGGGGGTTTTAAGTTCTTAGGTGAACAAGGCATAGTCTAGTTGTAGTAATTATAACTTGGTCAAGCTTTTGTTATAGTCCGCAAGTTGTTGTTATAGTTGAGGCGGGATTTGGTTGGGTTCCCATATTGCAAAAAAATTAATGGTAGTTGTGAGGCATGATAGCTAAGGAGTGTCACGTGTGCTAAGGAATGAAAAGGTGTGGTAACACATGCTAGACAATGTGAATGCATGCTAAGGAGTGTTGGGGAGTGTTAGGGCTAGGAACAACATTATTTTTTCAATGACTTGGTTGGTTTCCCAAGTCGCAAAAAAGGTAAGGCAATCTATAAGGGTATGATACCTAGGGAGTGCCAACATGTGCCAAGAAATGCCAAGAAGTGTTAACACATGCTAGACAATTCCAATGCATGTTAGGCATGTTGTTTGGGCCTTTCCTTAGAGTTTTTGTGGGAAGAAAAGACAAGAACAAGTGGTGGGGGTGACCGGTTGAGTTGTGGAGGTGACAACCGAGGGGGGGGAACAAGAACTAGGAGTGGTCCGACAGTCACGAAAAGGTGGTGGGGGAGAACAAGAGCAGCCGAGCAAGTAGAGAGCAAAGGCAACCAAAGGAAAAGTCAGCCGAGAAGGAAATATCAAAGGATAAAGTGTAGAAGAAAGGATGAGAAAGGGTTGGTGATTACTAGTTGTTGATGAACCAAGCAAGACAAGAATCAATGCAACCTTCCCGAGTTGTAGAAGGCAGGTACATCATTGCTCTATTGGTCTTTAATCTATGGGTTGGGTCATTCTTGCTATTGATGATCAAGATTCAAGCCTTTTGTACTTATTTATATATTTCTTTATATGAAGCGTAATGAAAGAGATAGTTGGACATATGATGTATTGTTGAGTTCTATATTGGTTCTTTAAAATTTTAAAATATTAGTCTATATGTTGTTTGATTTCCTAAGGTAATGTGAGTAGAATAGTATGGTTGGATTGCAATACGTTCTTGATTATTATGAGTTAAGATCGGTTGTGGGTTGCAGTGCCCTTCATGCCTCATTCTACCCCCTCACACTTCAGTCACTACATGCCTCGGGTGAGACTCCTTACGCTCTTTGAGTAAGGTGAAAATGCTGGCGTTGTTGTAGACTACAATGAAGCCTTGTTGGCCCCTTATTCCTAAACCTAGGGTCTCTTCCATATTCCTGTTTTCATGCCAGCACATTCCAAGTCATGCAAAGAGCTAAGGCATGCCAAGATGTGCCTGATGTTAGGGTGGGGTACCAACACATGTTAGGGAGTGTTAGGGAGTGCCATGAAATGTAAGGGAACACTAGTTTCAATTGCATGGAAATGAATGAATAAGAGTGTGTGATAGGGAGTGTTAGCAAGTTCCAAGTGTGCTAAGGAGGGAGTGACAAGGTATGCTAGGCAGTGCCAAGGCATGCTACAGTGCTAGGGAAGCATGAAAATATGTACCAAGTTCCAAAGTGTGCCAATGTGTGCTGAGTGTTAGTGATTGCTAGGGAAGCACAAGGGAGCACTAGGTCAAAATGCATGGAAACAAATTAATAAGGATGTGTGACAGGGAGTGCAGCGAGTTCTCGGTGTGTTAAGGAGGGAGTGACATGGTATGATAGATAATGTTAAGGGATTCTAGAGTGTTAGGGTAGCATCCAACCAAGATGTGACAGGTGCCAGGGTGTGCCAAAGCGTGCTAGAAAGTGTTATAGAGTTCCATGGAAACACAAGGGACCACTAGGTCAAAATATGCATGGAAATGAATGAATAAGACTTTGTGACAGGGAGTGTCAGTGAGTTCTAGGTGTGCTGAGGGGGTGACAAGATATTCTTTGCAATGCTAAAGCATGCTAGAGGCTAGGGCAATGATATTCCAAGATGTACCAAGTGCTATGGTGTGATAATGCATGCTAAGGAGTGCCACCTAACACAAGGGAGCATTAGTTTCAAATGCATGGCAATGAATGAACAAGAGTATGTGACAGGGAGTGTCAGTGAGTTCTAGATGTGTTAAGGAGTGAGTGACAAGGTATGCTAGGTAGTGCCAAGGAATGATAGAGTGCAAGGGCGACATACCAGGGTGTGCTAGGTGTTAGGGAGTGTCATAGAAACACAAAGGATAACTAGATAAAAATGCATGGAAATGAATGAATAAGAGTGTGTGATAGGGAGTGTTAGTGAGTTTTAGGTGTGTTAAGGAGGAAGTGGCAAGTTATATGTTAGGGAGTGCTAAGGCAAGCTAGATTGCTAGGGCATGTTAGGGAGTGCTAGGGAGTGCCAAAGAATACCAAGGAATGTAGAGGGTGATAACACATGCCACATAGTTTCAAGGGATTGTTATATGCGCCAGGTGCTATGGCATGTCAAGATGTAAACTATGTTGCTTAGTTTTTTTATGTCCATGGTTGGACGTGAGCCTTGACATGGTAGTCTGTAACTTGTTAATTTGGATAAGTTGAAATTATACATGAGTAGCCTAAGATGAGTTATAGTCAATTCTCAGGTGAACAAGGCATAGTCTAGTTGTAGTAACTGTAACTTGGTCAAGTTGTTGTAGTTGAGGCAAGATTTGGTTGGGTTCCAAAGTCCCAAAAAAAGTAAGGGTAGTTGTGAGGGCATAATAGCTAAGGAATGACAGGGCGTGCTAAGGAATGAAAAGGCATGATAATACATGTTGAACATTGCCAAGGCATGTTGAGGAATGTTAGGGACTGTTAGGGCATCACAAGGGGAACTAGGTCAAAATACATGGAAATGAACAAGAGTGTGTGCCAAGGAGTGTTAATGAATTCCAGGTGTCTCAAGGACAAAATTGGTCAAACTAGTTTTAGACAAAGGGAGAATTTGGGTTGGGAACAACTCTGTTTTTCTAATGACTTGGTTGGGTTCCCAAGTCACAAAAATAATAAAGCTATCTATGAGGGCATGACGATTAGGGAGTGCCAATGTGTGCGAGGGAATGCTAGGAAGTACTAACACATGCTAGACAATTCCAAGGCATGTTAGGCATGCTAAGACAATCCAAATGCTAAGGTATTCCAAGATGTGTATGTGCCGGGTGCAAGGGTGTGGCGTGAATGCATGATAGGGAGTGTTAGGGCTAGGTGCCAATGAAACACAAGGGAACACTAGTTTCAAATGCATGGAAATGAAGTGTCAATGAGTTCCAAGTGTGATAAGGAGGGAGTGATAAGGTATGCTATGCAGTTCCAAGGCATGGTAGAGTGCTAGGGGAGCATACCAAGATGTGCCAAGTGCCAAGGTGTGCCAATGCATGCTCAGGAGTGTTAGGGAGTTCCAGGGAAACATAGGGGAGAACTAGGTCAAAATGCATGAAAATGAATGAATAAGAGTGTGTGACAAGGAGTGTGAAAGAGTTCCAAGTGTGCTAAGGAGAGAGTGACATGGTGTGCTAGGCTGTGCTAAGTCATGCTATATTGCTAGGGTGACAAGCAAGAAAGATGTGCTAAGTTCTAGGGTGTGTGAACATGTGGTAGGAAATGTTAGGGAGTGCTAGGGAAACACAAGAGAGCACTAGGTAAAATTAATGCATGCAAATGAAAAAATAAGTTTCAGTGTGATACGAGTGTGCCGAGGGAGTAACAAGGTATGGTAGGTAGTGCTAAGGTATGGTAGGCAGTGCTAAGGCATGATAGAGGCTAGGGTAACATGCCAAGATGTGTCAGGTGCTAGGGTGTGCCAATGCATGCCACAAAGTGTTATGGAGTGCCAGGGAAATAAAAGGGATCACTAGTTTCAAATACATGGAAATGAATGAATAAGAGTGTGTGACAATGAGTGTTAGTGAGATAGGTGTGGTAAGGAGGGAGTGAAAAGATATGTTAGGTAGTGCCAAGGAATGCTAGAGTTCTAGGGAAACATGCCAAGATGTGTTAGGTGGTAGGGTGTGCCAATGCGTGCCAACGAATGTTAGGGAGTGCCACAGAAACACTAGGGAGAACTAGTTCAAAATGCAAGGAAATGAAGAGATAAGAGTGTGTGATAGGGAGTGTCAACAAGTTCCAGGTGTTCTAAGGAGGGAGTGACAAGGTTATATGCTAGGGAGTGCTAAGGCATGCAAGAGTGCCAGGGCATGTTAGGGAGTGCTAGGGTGTGTTAGGGAGTGAAAAGCATGCCAAGAAATGAAGGGGATGCTAACACGCGCCACATAAGGCTAAGGGATTGTTAGATGTGCCAAGTGTTATGGCATGTCAAGATGTAAACTGTGTTGCTTAGTTGTTTTATGGCCATGGTTGGATGCGAGGCTTGACTTGGTAAGTTGTTAAGTGGGATGAGTTGAGATTGGACATGAGTAATCGAAGATGTGCCGGGGACTGTTTAAATCAAAACCAACTTCAAGTCATTCAACATCTTCCTAGGATTTTGTGAAAATGAGTGAGCGTGCATCACTGAAGGATATTAAGGATGGTTTGAACTCTTTCTCCAAAGAAAAAATCCCAGTTTTTGACCAATGGACTGTTGAGTTCTATCTATCCTTCTTTGGCTTGATAGATGAAGATATTCTTAAAGTAGTTGAGGAGGCGAGGGTGACTCGAAATATGTCTATGGAAATCAATTCCACTTTCCTGACATTGATCCCAAAATCATCAAAGCCCCAAACCTTTAACAAGTTTTGCCCTATTTCACTTTGCAACCTCATATATAAGGTGATATCAAAGGTTATGGCATCCATCATGAAAGGTGTTATGTTTGATTCTCTATCAAAGGAATAATTTGGGTTTCTCAAAGGTAGATCACTCCTTGATGTTGTTGGTTCTGCCCAAGAGGCACTCCACTCTGTCAAATTAAGGAAGATATTTTCTCTTATTCTTAAGATGAATATTGTCAAAGCATATGACAATGTGGATTGGTCTTTCCTTTGGTTAATCCTTCTCCACATCAGTCTAGATCAATTGGCGACCAATTGGATCACGGGGTGCACCTCATCTACAAACTTTGCAGTGCTGATAAATGTGGCTCCATCAATGTTTTTCTCACCCTCCAGAGGACTAAGGTAGGGATGTCCACTATCCCCACTTCTATTCCTCTTAGTCATCAAAGGATTGAGCACGATGATCATTGCTGCAAAGAGAGAAGGTCACCTCAAGGGAGTCAAGGTGTTAAACTCATTCATCTTACTCATCCCCTATTTGTAGGTGATATCCTTATTATGGGAGATGGCTCTGAAGAGGAGTGGAGCACTTTTAGAAGCATTTTTTTATATTTAATGTTCAAATTTGGGCATGATGACTAGTCAACAAAACTCTGCATTCTTTTAAAACAACATCTGTACACAAACTATCCAAAATATCAAAACATCACTCCCATATAAGATGACTCCATTGGATCAGGATCTCCTATACCTAGCATTTTTCCTCAAACCACACTGTGACCAGACAGATGACTAAAACTAGTTCATAAAGCGGATCAAGGGTTAAGTTAACAATTGGTGTTATAAATGGCTTTCAATTGGAGGAAAGATGACTCTGATAAAATATACTTTGGAAAGTATCCTTTTTTTTTCATTTTCTCTTGCAAAAATTGCAAAGTCTACCATTCACAAGATAGACAATGTATGAGTAACTTCTTTTGGAATGACTAAAATAGGTGCACTTTTCATCATTTGGTTAAGTGGGAAATTCTTTCCCAACCAGGGAATCGAGGTGGTTGAGCTTTCAAGAACCTTTATTAGCTCAGTCTTGCAATGACCATGAAGAGTGCCTGGCAGACAATTTTAGGTGAGTGTACATGGAGCAACATTATTTTGGAAAAATATTTACACAATCAACCTGTTAAGGAGTGGCTATCGTCCTTTAGGTCCCCGGAACGCTCTACAAGATCAAATTTTTTGAGGGGAATGTTGACAAGTATTCCTTGGATCAAAAAATGGATAATGTGGAGAGTAGGTAATGGGAGATTGGTTGATCTAGGGACATTTCCTATTATTGGGGGATCATCCATTTATCTCATGAGCACATCAATTATCTAAATTCGCCAGTTTTTTTAGAATATGTCATGCTTTTATGTCTTCATCTTAATAGTCCGAAATAAATTTATCTTTGAGGGCACACCTGTAGAAATCTATGGCATCTGGACCTAGATCATGGATTTTTTCTTGAACTATGTCAAGCTATAGAAATAATAAAAAACACAACCCTTTTCTCTTCCCTCCCCATCCACAATATACAAATGTTAGATTCTTTAATGGAGCATTCCAATTTAGGGTATGTGGTAGAAGTGCCATTTCTCTTCCCTCCCCTCCCACAATATGGAAATGTTGGATTTTTTGATGGAGCGTTCCAATCTAGAATATGCAGTAGAATTGCCATTATTCTTCTTATGGGCAATGTGTCCTTCCATATAGGTTTACATACAAGTGATGGGTCAAACACCAAAGCGGAGGTTTCTGCTGACTGGATCCTTTTATATATTACAGCCTCTCACTGAACATTTCATTCCTCTATCCATGTATTCGGGGACTCCAACTGCGTGGTGGACTGGATTGCTGGGAAGGGTTATCTGGACTTCCTTTCCCTTAAATACGGGATGGATCGGATCTTCTATCCAAAAAACCTCTTTCAAAATATTATGTTCCAACATATCATGAGGAAGGGAACTATTTGTCCGAAAAAACTTTACAGCTTGAGGAAAGACTTATCTTATTGAAAGAACGAAGGCGCCTACAACTTCAACGAAGGAGATTGTTCCATTGATAGGCATCTGGCTCAGATGACTCACCACTCTTGATATCTTATGACTTTTGTCCATATTTTTTAGCTTCCGTCGGTTTTAATTTCATAACGATGAAGGGATTTTCCGATAATGAGAACACTGGTTCTGTTTTTAAACTGATGATAATAGGTTATATAGAGGTTTTGGTTAGATATTTTGTTTAAATGCCCCTGCTGACAGTAATCTTATAAACATGAGGATTATGAGCTAAATTTCTATGTAACTGAGCTCTTTTTTTAATGAAAGGCCGATTTTTCTTTTCTGGAAAATATAAATAGAAATTCATAATGCCTCGTGCGTATGCTTGGTAGCTTTACTCAACATACCTACAGTGAACTATTGCAGGGAAAGAAAGCAAAGATTATATTCTAACCTAAAATGACCTACCGTAAAGTGACAGATTTCTAGGGTAGCGCCTACGCTTCCTGCACGAACTTCATAGTTCCGTACGCCTTGAAAGAACAAGCATTACAACACTTCATATCGATGGAGAGAATTTCCAAGATCGTACAAATTAACACCTATGTTTTTCGAACCCAGTCATATCACGTTATATTCTCATATGCTTTTTTGATCACATTTGTATAAAGTGATCAGTTCCTTAAATTGACATAAAGCTATTTTCTTCACTACGAAACTTGACATAAAGCTACTTTTTACACACATAAAGCCTTGTAAACAGTGATGGACATTATTTGTTAAGATGAGAACGCTGTTTTGGCTTCTTTTTTTTGGGTTTGTTCTGTTGGGTGTGTTAACACCCAGGTTGTTCTCTTTGACTCCCAAGAGAATACGGCCGGGGTAACCACTAACCAATCTTTGGGCTGCAGCTTCTAGCCCAGCTGCAGTCAGAGAGGGCTCTCTCTATTAGGTTTTTCACTGCTTTGCTTTCAGTGAGGGTTTTAGGCTAGTTGTGAGATGAGTTTTTTGGTTGTTTTTGTGTATTTGGTTGGGAGGATGCTTCTGTTTTCTTTACAGTACCTCAGCAGGGAAGATTAATCCATTGGGCAATGGGGTCTAGGACTGTTTCTTCTTGAAATCTTGATTTTGGTTAGGAGGAAAGTTACAGGGCCTGTGTGCATTTCATGGAACAAACTGTGAATATTGAGGATGAGGTGATTACAACTAGTAATGAGCAACTAAGATTTCGTTACTTAAGCTGTATATTTGTGAAAGAGGCATGTTATCTAAGAGCAATCGCTTGAATTCTTAAAACAACAATGCACAGTAAGGATATGGCTTAAAGGTAGCATTTAAGAATTACGCTTTAAACACCTTAACAGAAGAAAATATATGAGACAGTTCAGATTGAGCTCAGGGTAGTCAATGACTAAATCCTGAAGGCTATCCTTTTTCTTCACTATCTAGAGCTTTAAACATACGCGAAACATGGGAAACAGGAAATATGAGAAACATATGGAATAACTGGAAATATATGTAACATAAGAAGCCATGAGAAAACTTATTGAGCCATGTAATAATCAAGAATCCTGCAACTTTGAGCCATACGCCATCGAGAGACCAAGAGTTAACACATCATTAGAGAAATCCCACTGCCTTTGTATTAAACTGTCTGAAAGATTTACAATATCAGAGTTACAGAGAGTTTCTCAGAAGAAGTTTCTTACATCCGAAATCCAACCCTTCTTAAACAAAATGAAGGGGAATATATAGAAGTCTGTTACAAAATATCTCAGGCATGAGTCATCTGAGCGGAAAAATATCTCTTACATTGGGA
>APFE030873986.1:278691-337099 GCA_000404065.3 Pinus taeda
TGGAAGGGGCCCGCCCGGCGATTAAAATATTCAGTTTAATAATGCGCCGGGGACTTTAGGTTTAATGGTTTTTTTTGCGGGTTTTTATGTTTTGGGCGAAAATCATTTATAAAGCGCAAACTATATAAAGAGGGGCAAACTGGATTTTATAAAATATAAAGGGCAACTGACCCCCGACCTTAGGATAAAGCGCGGGGAGGGTAATTTTTCACTGTTTTCCTCCCTTTGGTGATTTTTGGGTTTTTCAAAGGTTTATCAAGGTTTTTTGAGGGTTTTTTGAGGGTTTTTTTAAGGAAAAATGGCATTTTGGGAATGGAAAGTGGTCTGAGGTGGTGCAAAGGGTGAGTCTTGGGTTCTTGACCTTGACCAGGTGTCAATTCAAGTCCCAGGGAGAAAATGGTATGGCTATAGTGCCAGGGAGGGGATATTTAAGCATTGTGGGGTTTATACACCATGGTGTTTATAATAATAGGGATAGTGGGGTATAGGGAGCTAGAATAGTAGAGTTAGCTGTTAGCATGGAGAAACACATGAGTAAGAGCTGGATCAACCAAGTTTTCTTTTGAAAAACAATTTGAAATAAGGGGTGGATCAAAATGAAAAGATTTTTGCACTAGAAATGTGGCTTCTTAAAGCCATAAGAATTCTTCAAACATGTAAATCTCTATGCTTTCTGTATCCTGGGAAAGGGTGTTAGTAATGAGTGAAAAACAGATGAAAACAGGGGAATTAGTCATGCACCAGTATGTTGCCTTTCTTGTAGATGTTTTAGCAAGCTTAATCTTGGGAGAGACAACTTTTCTGCAACCCCAGCTACCTACCCAACTAGATTTCCTAGCATTTTTTGTTCCTTCTGGGAGGGTGCACTTGGACTTGCAGACCCTTTGAATGCCTTTTCTTTTCATTGGCTTTTGCTTGGATCTCCTATCTAACACAACCCCTATTTCTTCCAAGGCCCCAGATTAAACAGTTGGGAACCTTTGTTTCTCTACCTAGCTACTTGATCTGCCAAGATTAAACAGTTTGGACAGATATCATTCTCTATACTACAACATGGAAATTGAAAACATGGCATGATCCAGATTAGACTGTTGGACCAGCCACCAAAATTGAGTTCTTACAAAACTGATACAGACATTGCCTTCTCAGGGAAATATGAGATCTTTGCATTTGCCAAAGCAGAGCATATTTGGACCTTTGATATCCAATCATGAAATATGAAACCTATTGGTATAGGTATCCAACAGGGTGACAATGCATAATAGTGTGCTATAATTAAATTGCTGTATTCTTGACTAGAGATGTCATAACATAGTGCTGGCATGATGCTAAATATTAGCCCACGAGGAGGGCCGGTGTTAGTGCATTCCAGTTGTTTATAGATAATCAGTTCGAGTCGATTAATAACTGGACAACCTAATTTATCTGGCGAGTTTTTTTTTTTTATATGTGTGGTTCACATTGATCAATGCATGCTTTTTAATATGTGGTTCACTCTTTCAGTTTAATCAATACATTTATATTACCAAAATTGCAGCGATGATTGACTGGCATACTATTACACACTTAATTACATAATGTTTATTACATACTTAATTACATAATCTTTAATTTCAATTACATATCAGGCAGATTGGAAGATGTAGTTTTATTTAAATATTTAACAACAAATGTATATTTGCTGAGTTTTTTTAGTTAAATTATTTTTGGTATTGAGAGGTTATGAATTCAATTTCTTTGACATTCTCAAGATTAGGCTTAGTGGTTGAGCTTGTAGGAAGTGATCCTTAGGTAGATCTCTTTTGTACAAATATTGTGGAGGTTTGTCGTTACACCAAAACTTGCAGGTGTTAGTAAACATTACAAACCAGTAACTAGGATCCCCAGGGTGGAAATTATGGATTCTATAGAGGTGCGGTGATTTTTCCAACACCCCTCTCAAACGCAACTTGGGGGAATCGAACTTGGGTCCAAGCTCTGATACCATGTGGAGGTTCGCCGTTACACCAAAACTCGCAGGTGTTAGTAAACGTTACAAACCAGTAACTAGGATCCACAGTGTAAGGACTTGCAGTTCTTGGCACGACCGCCATAGAGTGCGACAACTTGTTTGTTGAACAAGCGAGTTGGAAACATGAACAAGCGAGCAACTTGGACAGAAATGTGCAAAGTGACAAGTTAAAATGCGCATTAGATGGTGAGCAAAGATGTTATATATCGTGGGGAGTGTTCGGACACACCCACGGGCTGACTTACATGTGTGGCGACTTGAACAAAGGTTGACCAACAATTGGAGGGCAAGTTGCGATGTGTAAGGGGAGTTTGGCAAGTTGGCTTGGGTAGCTTCACTTGCCCAACCGATGGTATAAGTAAACGGTGCATTGGAGCATTTTGGCATCGAACAATTTGAGCAAGTCTTTCGGTGGACTAGAAAAGGTGTGAAGGAGAAGGTAGAGCCGAAAGAAGGAGGTGCAGTTCTAATGCATCCACCCTTGGGTAGCTCCACACGAAGATAATCACACAGACTTGGTTGAAAGGCGAGGGCGCGGGTGAAGGCACCCTTCGTTTAGACGAGGAGCGTGGGTGGTGACTCGGGTAGGTCGCTTGCCTGACACACAAGTGTATGTTGTGGAGATTTGCGTGAGGTCGCTGCCGGGTGAAATGAAGGTGTTTCGAGTGACTCAGGTAGGTCGCCCACCTGTCGTGCAAGAAGAAACGAATTTCAGTTGAGGATTGCGGCTGGTAGCTCGTGTGAGGGCGCGCCCGCCCAACTCGGGCAATGAACTCGGTTGGCACACAAAGGTGTGGCATGTTGTAAAATTGGCTAAGTATGAAACTTCGTGTTTCCCAAGTATACTTGTAAAGCTTTGTAAACTTTGTAAAGTTGAATAATATATTGTATTCAGGCAGACTCATTGTTCAGGGAGTTGCCCCTCCCTTTATACTGTGCAATTGTGTTGTTCTTCATGTATAATTGTTGATGATAATGAATGTGTATGGGTGTTCATTAGTATAAAGGAAACATAATAATACTTGGTTGCGAAAAACAAACTAAGTAGACTAATGGTTAGGCGTAGTCCATGAACATAAGTATTGGTGAAAAGAAAGTGTTTGGTGGTGCACACCTCGCCAAGTATGGTTGAAAGACTACCGCTGGCTTGGCGCCATGACAGGTGGTATCAAAGCTAGTGCCGAGGAGCTAGTGAACAGGTTTAGATGTTGAAGCATTGAAGTTGATACACATTGACAGGTGATATTGAAGCTCATGGTTGAAGCTGGTATACACTTGGAAGCTGATGACATTGGCAACAGGTACTTGCAGGTGAAGGAAGCTGGTTTCACATACAAGTGGAACAAGCGCTGGTTCATGGTTGCAGGCAACTTGGTGAAGCTAGTGGATGGTCTATACTAGATCACAAAGGAGGAAGCTATTAGCAATGGCAGGTGAATCTCAGGTTGGAGAATCTATCCGTATTGCAACAGATGCTTTCCTTGAAAAAGTGTTGGAAAGAATGGAGGACTTGGAAAATTACTAGACTACGAAGATGAACTTGGTCATGAAGGATCAAGAGGCAAATTCAAAGATGAGGGAAGAATTCGATGAAATCTGGACTCAACACAAGTACACTGACCTTATGTGTACACAAATTGAAGTAAAGGTCAAGGAGATTGAAGAAGCGAGAGATCGAGGTTTGGCAGAAATCTTGAACTTGCAGAAATCTCTTGATGAAGCTAGAGATGAGATCGTAGTGTTGAAGAGGGTTGTGAGGCATAACTCAGGGGGAGGAGTGCCTCATGTGAAAGTCAAGGAACCAGAATCTTATGATGGTACAAGAAGTGCAAAGACTTTTGGCAACTTTCTTTGGGATATGGAGCAATACTTGGAACGCTTGGGTCTATCCGATGATGAGACAAAGGTGAAGGTAGCTACTCAATTCTTGACAAAGGATGCTAAGATGTCGTGGCAAAGGAGGATGGATCAAATTTCCAATGGTAGTGCTGATGACATAACTTTGTGGGATGACATGAAGAAGGCTTTACAGACCCACTTTAGTCCTTAAAATGAAGCATGGGAAGCAAGGATGAAGATTAAGTTTATAAAGCAGACAGGGAACCTACAGACATATCAGCGGGAGTTTGCAAATGCGGTTCTGGAACTTCCTGACATGGCGGAGAGGGATAAGGTGTTCAACTTCATTATTGGGTTGAAGCCTTGGGCACGCAATGAAGTGAAGAGGTAGACGATTAAGACACTTGAGGAAGCTTTTGCTACTGTGGATCGATTGGTGGAGCATTATGATGAGACTTCTGATGAGAGGAAGAATAAGTCCAATAAGCTGAAAGATAAGAAGAACGATGATGCTTTGAAATCGGATGATAAGATGAAGATGAAGAAAGCCTTGAAGTAATGGATATGTGTTGAACCACATACGGTGAAGAATTGTCCTTCAAGACCGAAAGTGGCTGCTATTGCACAGTCTAATACGAAGAATGAAGAAGCTTCTGTGGGGATGATGTAGATTCTTGGAGCTACTACTACTACAGAGGTGGTCTCTCGGAGAGATCCTGAGAGGAATAGTTTGGAGTATGTTTGGATGAAGATTGGGGGTGCTGATATACTCACTATGGTGGATAGTGGGGCTACTCACAACTTCATGAGTGAAGATACTACGAGGAGTATTGGGCTGAAATTTGTACTAGTGAAGGCACAAATGAAGACAATGAATTCTCCTCCTAATTGTGTTCTTGGTGTAGCTGAAAGAGTGGACACAACACTAGGTGAGAGGACCGGGAAAGTCGACTTCACTATAGTGTAGATTGATGACTATGAAGCTGTGCTAGGTATGGAATTCTTGAAACCATTTGATGTTATGATTGTTCCACATTTGAAGAAGTTGTACATTTACGATGGAAGGGAAGATGTACCCATTGGTGTGACAAGGCCTGATTGTAAACTGGCAGTGATGCAAATGGAGGATGAGAAGCATATGGAAGACATGAGTAAGCGATTATCTATTGTTGAGGCAAAGCTTACCAAGCAGTCATCGATTATTAGGACACTATCCGATAGTATCTTGGATTTGTCGAGAAGGCTAGAGGTGGTTGAGGATGATGATGATCATGAGGAGGCTTATGTGAGGCCGAATGAACAAGAAGAGGATCGGGTTGCATATCTACAAAGGATGGAGATAGAGAATCCTGATAGACAGATTGATCTTATTAGTGAGGGTGAGCCTTCAGGCTCTACCCCGTCTACATCTTCTTAGATGACATAGAAGATGGGGCTCATTGTTAGCTACTCATGGTAGTGAGTCCTTAAAATAGGTTGAACAGGTATGATAGATGTTGCAGGAATGGTTCGGGATTAAGCATCATGACATGTTGTAGATGGGATGGAGTTTCCATGGACCTAAGCATGGGAGAGATTCTTGGTGAGTCCAGGATGTGGCAGAATCCAAGAAGGACTGGTGAAAGCATAAGGATGGACATTCTTATGATTTGAGCATGATAGTTCGACTGATCACCCAACTAGTTCAATTCATGAGGGCTAGCAGTGTACCAAAGAGATGTTGACATCAGGCAGGCAGGAAGGATGATAGTTCACAGGATGGGACGACACATGATGGAGATGGTGGTTCTACATATGTTGCAGGGATGTTTGCAATATGTGGAGGATTTGATATCATGGACCAAGGATGAGACAGTTAGAGATGATGATCTTGGTGGGTGGCTACGAAGGGGCATGTTGTCGAGGAAGACAACGACTTCAGGTGGAGGAGGATGTAAGGACCTGCGATTCTTGGCACGACCACCGTGGAGTGCGACAATTTGTTTGGTGAACGAGCGAGCATCTTGGATAGAAATGTGCAAAGTGACAAGTTAAAAATGCGCATTAGATGGTGAGCGAAGATGTTATATAGTGTGGGGAGCATTTGGACACACCCACGGGCTGACTTACATGTGTGGCAACTTGAACAAAGGCCGACCAACAATCGGAGGGCGAGTTCCAATGTGTAAGGGGCATTTGGCGAGTTGGCTTGGGCAGCTTGACTTGCCTAACCGATGGTATAAGTAAACGGTGCGTTGGAGCATTTTGGCATCGAACAATTCGAGCAAGTCTTTCGGTGGACAAGTAAAGGTGCGAAGGAGAAGGTAGAGCCACAACAAGGAGGCGTAGTTTTAATGTGCTCGCCCTTGGGCAAATCCACACAAAGATAAGCACACAGACTTGGTTGAAAGGAGAGGGCATGGGTGAAGGCGCCCTTCGTTCGGATGAGGAGCACAGGTGGTGACTCGAGTAGGTCGCCAACCCGGCGCACAAGTGTATGCGGTGGAGACTTGGGTGAGGTCGTCATCGGGTGAAACGAAGGTGTCTCGGGTGACTCGGGTAGGTCACCCACCCGTCATGCAAGAAGAAACAAAGTTCGGTTGAGGAGTGCGGCTGGTAGCTCATGTGAGGGTGCGCCCGCCCAACTCGGGCAATGAACTCGATTGACACACGAAGGTGTGGCATGTTGTAAAATTGGCTAAGTATGAAACTTGGTGTTTCCCAAGTATACTTGTAAAGCTTTGTAAACTTTGTAAAGTTGAATAATATATTGTATTTGGGCAGACTCATTGTTCAGGGAGTTGCCCCTCCCTTTATACTGTGCAATTGTGTTCTTCATGTATAATTGTTGATGATAATGAATGTGTATGGGTGTTCATTGGTATAAAAGAAACATAATAATACTTGGTTGCGAAAAACAAACTAAGTAGACTAATGGTTAGGCGTAGTCCATGAACAAAAGTATTAGTGAAAAGAAAGTGGTCGGTGGTGCCGCACCTCGCCAAGTATGGTTGAAACACTATAGTCGGCTTAGCACCGTGACACCCAGGGTGGAAATTACGGATTCTATAGAGGTGCAGTGATTTTTCCAACAAATATTCTATGAGAGCTCAGTGGATCTGCCTAGTACAAATATTCTGTGACTGTGGGGTACAAATATCCTATGAGAGTTTGGTGGATCTGCCTTGTACAAATATTCTGTGAGATCTCAATACATACGAATATTGTGTAGGAGTAGTCACCGATATCTACAGTCCATAAACCAATAGAAAAAATAAAAATCTAAAAAACATATTATTAAATATATATGAAGACACTATAAATATATATTTTAAATATAGACGAAAACAATAAAGAGACAATTATTTCAATAAAGCTTGAGGTCAGTGTTAAATTAATCTAGTTAAGAGTATTAATTGTTTATTGCTATTATAATTTTATGTGTTAAGGTTTTATGGTTTTCATTATAGATGGTAGTTTTGTGAACTTTATTGTAATTTATCTTGAGCGACCATGTTTGGTGTTTAGTCAGGGTGATCTAGGATATAATAATGAAGTTGAGATCATATGAGCTCATTTAAGTGGTTGTTTTCTTGTTAATGTTTAATTATTTTTATTTTACATCATTTTTAGTACTAATAATTAGTATGAGAGTACAAGATGATTTGAGAAGTAGATTGTGAAAATTGTGAGTTTGTAAGAAAAATATCTTGTTGTTGGTTACATGTTGTTTATATCTTAAAACACAATTGCATATTGTTGTTTTTTGCTATGATTATGACGATGAAGGCATCATACAAGTTTTTGTTTAGATATGTTTAAATATAGATCAGATTTGTGACTGTCAGGAACAATATGGAGTAGCTTCTATTTTGGAAGACAAAATTCAACTTTTTGGTTGATGGAGTGGCATTTTTTTGGCTAAAGTCCACTGTAGGGATTGGAAGTGTCTTGAGCACAATAGGCATTATCTGAATTTTTAGTATTAGATAGAGTTAGTATATAAGTCTAATGGAACAAGCTCTAGTAGAAGGTTACACTTGTTGTACCTGAATTGAAATGATGTAATATTGGAAGGGCTACATGGTCAATTGTGCCTAACATCCTAAAGTATTTTAGTCCAAGTTGTAAAGCCTAGCCTTAGGTAGGTTCAGTTCTCCAAATTTTTTGTAAGCCCTATTATTCAAACATACATTCGTACCAAGTTATTATAAAGAAGGAATCTTAAATGTTGATGAACCGTATAGTTCAAAAGATTTCCTAGAGAACTAGTGAGTAGGGTTGGCACCCATGTATGTAGACAAATGGATTTCTTTTTATATGACATTAATGATTATATTTTTTTAGGTACAAAATCAAGGAGCAAGCAAGCCCAAAGATAACAAAATGACTCACATTGAAATCAATGAACACATCAACAAGTAGAAGATTAGACAAGGAGATAAACATTAAGGGGCAGTATTGTTAATTCTTATTGTTGAAGTTGAGATGAGCTCACAACTCATCTGCGTGGTTTTTTTCTTGTTGTTGATTAATTAATTGTCTCACATCATTTTATTCCTAACAACAACATGAAGTTAAAGTTGGGTAATTTTAGGTCTTCTTTGTTAAGGAACCAACTAAGAGGTGTGCCATTCACTATGACATACTTTGATGATTCATCAATTCATTGAGTATTTTGATAGTGTGTCAATTCATTGAATATGCTTTGATGATTTATCAATTCATTGAGTATTTTTATAGTTCATCAATTCATTGAATATGTTCACGAACAAGGCACATTTCCTTTTGATCTCCACAATCTACTAGTTTTGGTGATACATTGTTCCCATTAACAAATTTATTTCCTTATTCTTATTTTCTTCCTAAACCCTTATTTGAGATGCCACTTCTACAATGACTATTCTATTTCCAAAAAAGGGATATCTTGAATAGTTAGTTGCCTTTTAATTTCTAAAGCTTCACACATGGGGCAACACCCTTTATGCTTACAAACCAAGCTCATTCTTCGTTGATGCTTTGAAGACCATCCAAAAACATCTTATACTTTCTCAATACCAATGGATTTACAAATTGACACAATACAAAGAAGATTCACGTGACACTAATTTAACACCAGGGATGCTATATGCATCTAGCATATACAATTTCACTTGATTGACATTGTGACAAAAAGAGGGGATCCTCCAAGATTTTTGGGGCTAGAGATAACAACCATGCAGAAAAAGAAGCCTACAACCACATAATTTTCAAAGTTCCCAAAATAATTCTCAAATGAGAAGTGCACATAGTATGATTTAGAAAAACTCTCTCGTAAACTAGAATTAATATAATTTTTCCGAATAATAAATCCATTTTTCCACTAGTGCAAGGAATTAATTGGAATCATGATTTATTAAACATTCAAGGTGATATTTCATTATGAGAAGTAAAACCCATATTTTTTGTTGCAAGTAAATGAGCATGTAAATCACATTAAAAGAGACTATCTCACTATATAACAAGTGCCTTGATTATTTTATAAGTATCCTCATAATTATGATAAGGGTAAGAGGATTAATATCTCCAGTAAAATTTCTAATTTTTCTCTTCATCATTTGATGATTTAGTTTATTTCACTTTTCAAACACCTACTTTTCCAACACTACAAAAATAATTACATGGTTTCCTTCAAAATCAAACTTAATACTCTCCTCTTCCATAATCACATTGCTTAATTTTATTTGGTTTGTTTAACTATAGTTACATTAAAATAAAAATATTGAATTCAAGTTATAGTTAAGATTTTATTCAGATATTTCCTTATTTTAGAATCTGGTCTATTTATATTTTACTGATTGGTTAATTAAGATATTTTGTTGTTTGTGATTTCGCATTGTGTTCTTGGGGAATCTAATCCTACCCAACAACCCTAATAATGTTTTATTAGTCCCTAACATGACGTATACAAATCTATGTCCACGAACATTTTCAATAACTATAACTGTTTTTTAAAAATATATTAGATATTTTATAGCTTATCATATTATTTTACAAAATTAAATAATTATGGAAATATATTAGTTAAAGAAAACAATTTTTTATTTAAAAAAAAGGAGATAAAATTATAAAATTTTTAATTGGTTGAAACATATGGAAACAATTGATTGTAGTTGAATATTATATAATAAAACTAAAAAATTAAAAAAATGCATGTTTAATTTAAAAATAAATTAATTAATTATGAAAATGTTACAATTAAATAAAATAGATTTTAATTTAAGAATATAATTATTGAAAACATATAATTAATTGTAATTTAACATAATAAGATAGAAACACTTAATATAGTGGTCAATAAGTCATAGTTCCATGTATGTATATGAATTTATGGATTTACCGCAATAAATCTTTATGTAACTAAGGTACTCTCGAATTTCCCTTCGCTAAAAGCCATTGGAAATGCAATCGGGAAATTTTACTGCAGGTGCCAAGAAACAGAGGAATATGTCAGAACCACCTATGCACGCATCTGTGTGGAAATGGACTTCAGTGCCGGCTTCCGAGCTGAAATACACCTAACAAGTAAAGACTATGTGTGGAACCAAAAACTCGATTATGAAAGTGTCATCTTCAGATGTCGATCCTGCTTTGAGACAGGTCACCTAGCGAAAAATTGCTCAAAAGCCTCCGAGAAAAATTATGCTAGAAAAAATCACCACAGACCTACATGGTGGGAAGGAGCACAAAAATAACACTACACTGTCATCAAAGAAGAACACTCTCGAGAAAAATCTGAATCACAAGAAATCAGGCAAGAAAGAAACAACTCTCAAGACAAGCAGGGGGAAAGCCCCGCCCAACAACAAAAGAGTGAACTCGACAATTATGAGGATTCGAATACCACACAAAATAAATCTTCTTTTAATAGCAAAGCAGATCTCCTAGACCAAACTTCTTCTCCAACTATCTTCAAAAGGACGAACACAATAGATTGCGAAGCTAAGACACCAATGTCCCAAGAACCAGAAGAGATGAAGGAGATGCAAGATAAAGAAAGTTGGAAGACCGTAGAGAAAAAAAAGAAAGCTACAAACCAATCTCGCCAAGAAAGACGAGGAGCCAGATAATTAAAAACTAAGAAAATTATAGGTCCGATAGACCAATATGGTCTCAGTGGACGTTAACCATCATTCATCATCATCATCATTTTTTTTTAATATCTATTATAAAAAGTTATTTAAGTTTTACTTATATTTAATAATAAATTTTATATAAATTTAAACATTTATAAACTATATTTTTGAAATTATATAAAATTTTGTGAAAGAAAGTTGTATGCACGGAACTTTACCATAAAAATTTGTTCAACATATTAAATGAATTTTAGAGCACTAAGATCTATGCAAAAAGTTGTGATACTTTGTCTAATCATAAAAATATAACTAATCCGAAATATAATAATATAAATGCTAAAAAGAGGGATTAAAGTTACAAATTTAAGCCTCAGTCCTATTCCATGAGTCATAATATAAATAGGAGGAATGTTGATTGGGTAGTTCTCAACTTTTTGAAAATTTTGGATGAAAGGGGATTTTTTAAAAGTCAAACTTAAAGGATTTGAATGTATGTCCTTTCGTACAGTTGGATCAACCAATTAAATTAATATTTGAGGCTTACAGGAGAATAACTTGTGTTCTTCTAAACGCTGCACTCTGTCTAAATTTCTACAAGGCTCGTTGAAATCAAAGTCATTCTGGGAAATTGAGCGGAAACTGTAACGGCGTTCTATGTACCCTTATTCGTTCCTTCCATGATAGTGACATCAATAGTTATTCCAAAAACAAAAGGCATTTAAGTGACATCAATGTTATGTATTCACATTGTAGTTCTTGCTTTTTATGATGGTATGGTATTTCTATGAAGATTTAAATATTGTATTTGGGTATATTATTTTAGGGGATAATTTCAGTGTGAAGGAGTTATAACTTGTTAATATATAAGTAATAAATTTAATAATAAGTATGTTTGAGTAGGTTTAAGGGTTAAAAATTTAATCATGGGAAAATGATTTAAGTTTTTTGTATTTTTTTTTAATGGCAAAAAAGTAGTTAATTGAAGAATTTTTTTTTTTTTTTCTAAAATTACTTTAAAGTTCACTCTTTGCTTGCAAGTATTGTAGAAGTTGATGATCAGTATGTATGATGGTCTCCTTATCTAATAAATAATGCTTCTACTTTCTTCCAAATACTTTATATAATTGGTAGCATTGCGATTGGGGTTTGGGCTTATCCAACCTTCTTCATTATTTATTCAAAGGATTTTGATTGATTATTATCTTATTGGAAATTCTTAGCATTAATGGTTATAACATGAAGTGGTTTTTTCATTGTTGAAAGTGATGCTATCAAGTTTCTTAAATAATGGGAATTTCCTGCAAGGCTCCTAAATTTTGCAAAATTACTAGTGAGAAATTTTAGAATAACTTATTTTCTTGAGTAATCACTAGAACTTTCGGCACAATTGTTTACACTTTAAATTTTGCAAAATTACAAGGAGTGCGAAATTCTAGAATAACTTCTTTCCTTGAGTAATCAGTAGAACTTTCGGCACAATTGTTTACACTTTGTTAACACCAGTTCAATGATGGCATGCTAACATTTTGACGGAGCAAATAAAATTAATTCCTCGAGTTAATTTTGTCAAACTTGTGATGCACCAAAGTCTCGTCTTCATAATTTTCACGTCAAAGTGGCAAGATAGGATAGACTTAATCACCTGAACTTTTGCTGAAATAGTTTGTCATAGCTACAAAGGACCATCATACATTTGAAACTCATTAGTTCCATATGGACTCTATACAAAGGGTTGATTTAGCAGGAATTTGTCACACATCTAATTCATATGGTGACACAAATCCAATGTACAAATGATAGCCATATGTCATTTTGCAATGCACTACCTTGTAATATTTTTTTGAGTTGTGAAATTTGGAGGAAAAGTATTTTGGAGGTGGGTGTTAGTGTGGCAATGTGTTGGGGCATTTTTAATGTAGATTTGGTAATAGTTTTGGGTTGGATGAAAACCTATCTATTAGTGTTCAAATGATTGGATGATATTTTTCTTTTTAATTATTGTACATTAAAAGCCATGGTTATGATGAATTGGACACAATGTAACAACTTTATCCTAATTCCTTAAAGAAAATGAGGGGATCCTAAAAATTTTGTTCTTTCATACTTCATTTCAAGACCCAAAATTAGGGCTTCAAGAGATTTCCAACAATATCAGCTTTGTTCACTTCTATTTTCTAGGCACAAAATTGTACCCTTTTAACACTCTCTCGACCCTTTGTGACCATGACCACTAAATGCATGCCACAAGGATTCCACTAACGCATGCCCATAGGCACAAAACACACATTGATATGCACAAAAATGCATTCCCAATCCTTAATAAAATGCCTTCTAGGATTACCATGCCCACAGTATGTACGCCTAGCATACCAAATGCATGCCATAAGTTTTCCATGTATGCATGTGCATAAGCACAAAAAAACATGCCCAAGGCACAAAATGCATGTCTAACCCTTAGGAAAAAATTGACTTGTAGATAAAGGAGAATGCATGGTTAGCATTTAGAAAAGTGCTCGTTGGAAATATAAGAAATTCATGTTGAGTGCTTAGGATAAATGTCCCACTAGGCTTAAGAGAAACGCATGCCTAACACTTAAGAGGAATGTTTGTTAGACACCATTGGACTTAGCTCTTTGTTGATCTCTAAGATCATTCAAGCCTTGGAGATAACGTTACAAGGAATAATCATTCTATATTTTTAGAGAGGTGGCACTCCTCTTTAATGTGATATAATAAATACACAAAGAAATAATGCTTGAGATAGGACTAGGGATGCTAAAAATAAAGACACGAAGGGAGACAATTTGCATTTTTCATTAGCAAAAAGGGTTTGTATGTCATATAAAAAATGCATATATATTACCACAAATGTAAATTTATACAAATGGCTACTATTATACAAATGCCTATTGTTATCCAAATTCCTACTGGAAACTATTTTATCTTTTTTATGGTTTCACAATGAGAAATTAAAGGTAAATGTTGTGGTCAAAGGAAAAAAATACATTTTGTTATCATCCATGGTAACCATTCATGGTGAATAGGAGCTAGAACTTTCTCTTTATGTGTCTAAACCTTCTCTAAAACTATAACACAATTGTGTATATTTTCTATGAAATTGTAATGTGGGTTTTCATGTAGTTTTTCCAATCTTGGTAGTTACTGTCAACCTAATTAGTTATCTAAACATACCCTCATCATTGTTTAACATCAATGCTTCATCATATAACAACCTACCTATGTTGATGAACTTGATGAGGTAGGAGCTTGTGATAGCACATAACACATATGTTGGTCGTTATTTACATTTTCATTGCAAAGACATACATAAATCATCAGAGAATAAATGACATATGATTGAATAATAATTAAATAAATAAACAGACATATCAAAATGTATGAAACTCTGGACAAACTAAAGTGGAATACCAAACTTAGCTTCTCTTTACTGAGCAAAGTGTTGTCATTGATGTCAAAGGTTAGTCAATGATGTCAAGCCCAAGGAGAGTATTGAGTAGGTTCGTAGTCGGTAGTTAATCATGTTAAAGTGAATACAAGATTAGGGGTAGCTTGTTGAGGTCGTAACTGATGTGTTCTTGTGTTTTCTAATAATTGAATGTATAGTCGAATAACCTATCTTTGAATGCATGTTGTCTGTAGGTAAGTGTCTCAAATTCTCTTGCAAACTGTTTAATTGATAGTCCTCTCAGAGACCTTTCCAATGGTATATGACACAACCAAAATTCAAAGGATTGATGAGAAAAAGTGTTTTGAAGTGAAGGTGTGTTTGGTAGAAAGACGAGGATTCAAAGAATCTAGGGGGATTTGAGCAATATGAGGTGCAAGCAATTTCGAAAGGAGTAGAAAAAAGTAAAATTCTGGATTCATCTAGACTAATCTGGGATATCCAAACATATTTGAAAGATTTGGGGGTTCATTATTTATCAAATATTATATTCATCCATAATTATCTAAGAAGCACAAGATATGCCCTGCATATCAAAGAAATATGGGGTCTCATTATTTTCTTAAACTAGATTCATGAGAAAAAATAGATGTGTCAATGTTCCATCAGACTATAATTCCATGTAGAACAAAGGATCTCCAAACATCCAGGTATTTGGGGGTTGCACATGGAAACCATTTAAAGAATGACATGGATTCAGCTTGAACTCGGAAGAAGATGGTTCAAGCTTCCTAGTGGCTTGGTTTTGCAATGTAAAAGTGTCTGAGCATCTGAACCCTTTCGAGATTTGACAAAGGAATACATAGGAAATCAATTGAATACTAGATTTCCTCAGACTAACATTAATGTTGTTGAGGTGACATGTTGGAGCATTCTATTGGGTGGATTAGATGAGTTGGCTATTGAGTAGGCTAGGCGATGTAACGGTGACAAATGCATCTCAATATCCAGGCCTTTTTGCATGGATAAAATATGCCATTTCCTCTAAACGCTTAGATCTAAATGAGTTTAAGAAGAAAATAGGTCATTGTTCCAGGTTCTTGGTTTTGTGCCTAAAGTTGGAATATGGGAATCCAACCCTTAGAAAAGTTTACATAGGAAAAGTTGAAAAACACTTGGATGCCAAATTTATCTTTGTGATTACGTGGCAAAGTGGCATGGCTAATGAAATGGTGTATAGGTGGTGATGACACGGCTAGTGTGATGACATGGCATCTTGGTAGTGTGACATGTGGTAGGTGATTTTGTACCCTTTGGGTGGCCATGTGGGCAAAATTTGAGTGATACATGGCACCACAAAGAGACTACCAAGTGGAAATGATGACATGGAAATTTTTTTAGATTTGCACGAAGGGGTTAGCTTTTAAACATTTTTTTCAATGTTCATGATTTTTTGGATAAATATTGATTACTACATATTGGGCCCAAAATAGGCTTGAGGGCCATCCAGAGTATTCGAGTTCTAGGTTTCCAAGAGTATCAAATGATTGCAAAGGACCCAGATACCAGATTTCACATTGCAAAGTCTAATCACTTTAGGTGTTATGATGTGGTTCTAGCCTTTGGGCATATAAAGGAGGGAGCTAATCAATGGGACTAAAATAATAATTCAAAAGGATTTAGATATCAGATTGCAGTTTAAAGAAATAAGCGAGGATTTAGATATCAGATTGCAGTTTAAAGAAATAAGCGCCATTATATTTAAAGAATTAGTTCTTAGGTTTGGTCACATGAGTAAAGGAGCGAATGTCTTGGATCCAACAGAACTTGGTGTTCTAGTGTTGCAATGAATATTTAGCGTGTCTACATTTCTTGCTAATAAAATTTGTTGTTTAATGGAAATGGAAATTTGTTGTTTGACCAAAAAAATTAGTTAAGACACAGTTATGATTGTAAATAGTCAAACAACCTAGCTATTGATAGAATAATGGAATAAAAATTCTCATGTGAAAAACCATTAACTTGCACCCATGGTATTGCAAGGTACTAAGGTTATAAAATAAAATGTAAAATACAAAGATAATAGGTTGTCCCAAAAAAAATTGAAAGGGTTGATATCAGCTAGGGATGAACTTATGGCTATTGTTTTGAATCAATCAAATGATCTAGATGTTGATACAATCATGGAAGAAAAATTCCCATGTACAAAACCATGGAATGATACCCATGGTATTACAAGGTACTGAGGTTATAAAATAAAATGCAAAAGACAAAGATAGTAGGTCATCACAAAGAAAATTTGAAAGGACAAAATTTCATATAGGGATGAACTTATGATAAGGTCGAGTTTATTAAAGGGTCTCACTATTAGAGATTATGTTGAGGAAAAATATATTTTGAGTAAGTGGAACAATTCATTGTTGTTGCAAAACACAAGAAAACGATGAAGGCGAAGAGAGTCCACAGACTACAAAAGAAGGTTGAGTTAGGAATAAGCACCCATAATAGATATGTATGTATATATGAGAATATGTTGATTGATAAAAGGAGCATATCTGAATGTTGAATTAGATCTTATATTTCAAAGAGGAGTTAATGAGTAGATCTTAAAAGCTATGGCCAGTTGTTGAAGTCTGAAATTGTTCTCTTTTTTACTATCCTTTTTCCCTCTCCTTTATCTTTTTGTGACCATCTTGTTGCAATTTCAACCTAATCAAGGTCATCTCAAACTTACTCAAGTATATAAAAATTATTAACCATCCATGTTTTAGAATATGTTGTTTCTTTGTGAATTATAATTTAAACACATCTACAACTACAAAATCTTGTTCATACTGCAGCTAATATTGGATTCTACAACCATCTAATATTGGACTCTATAGTAGAACAAGAATCAAATGATGAAGAGCCACAAAATCCAAATGTGAGAAGATTAGTTCGAGGAAGAAGACAACCAGAAAGGTATAGTCCTGCTTCCTATTCAAATGTTTCTTTATCTATTACTAATGATGATCCCAGAACTATCAGGGAGGATGTAGATTTAGAGGATGGAAAACTCTAGAAAGAGGCCATGGTTGATGGAATGAAATCTTTGGACAAAAATGAGGCTTGATATTTGGTGGAGTTAGTGCCTGGAAGGAAACCCATTGGAAGAAAATGAGTGTTTAAGAAGAAGATGAACGAAGAAGGCAAGATAGAGAAATACAAAGCTCATTTAGTAGCAAAAGGTTATTCCCAGGAGCCAGGAATTGGTTTTGGTGATATTTTTTCTCCTGTTGCCAAGGTAGCTTCTATTATATTACTTTTATCTGTTGTTGTTTCTTTGATTTTGAGGTAGAATAGATGGATGTGAAGAAAAAAATTCTTCACGAGGATCTAGAAGAAGAGATCTACATGAAGCAACCTAAATGCTTTGCGATGAAGAAAAATAAAGAACTGGTATGCATGTTAAAATGGTCTCTGTATGGGTTAAAACAATCACCAAGGACGTGGTATCATAAATTTGATACATTTATACAAGCACCTGGATTCACCAAAATCAAAGTGGATAATTATGTGTATTTTAAATTAATTGGTGACTATGTTATTTATTTGGTCTTGTATGTGGAGGATATGTTGTTGATTGGAAATTACAAAGAAACTATCTAGGATTTGAAGAACCAATTGTTGTCCAAATTCGACATGAAGGATATTGGTGTTGCAAACTATATTTTCGGCATGTAAATTAAATAAGATTAGGCAAAGAGGAAGCTTTGGTTAAACTAGAGGAATTATGTTGAGGCAATACTACAGAGGTTTAATATGAAGGATAGTAAACCAGTGAAGGTTCCTATTCATGTAGGTGTAAATTTATCTGTTGAACAATGTCCCAAGACACAAGAAGAGGAAGAGGACATGTCCCGTTTTCCATACACAACTCCAGTCGATAGCCTGATGTAAAGGTAGAGACTTTGAAGAATGTTGCAGATGCATTGATGAAGTTTGTGAGCACTGATAATTTTTCTTGGTGCAGAGAAATAATGGGTGTTGCAGGGTTGGACCAATGACTAAGATCTCATGTGAACCCCTATGTGGAAAAGAAAAAAATAAGTGGGAGAATGTTGGGTGTGTGTTATATTCTTTCCACGACTAATCACATGTGCATGGGGGTTGTTAGGGGGTTTTAGTGGGGTGGTAGCTCCCCTGCATGGGGTCTGGGGCAGCACCCCAAGAATTTTTTTTGGACCCTATATTAGGTGGGCGGACCTACCTATGGCTTTTTGCATGGGAAAAGGAGTTGTTTCTAAACTTTCATTTGGTGAGATTTGTGATTTGTGTAAACATATCTCAAGAGGCAAGGCTAGAACTGGTAAAAGTCCAAGAGACCCTGTCATGTCAAGAATTAGTAAATCTGCAACTCAAACAATACGCACCACTGAAATAGAAAATTTGCGTGATAACTTTAAAAAATATCCTTGGGAGTCTTAGTGAACAACTAGATACACTTAAGATACAAAATAAGAAAAAAACAAAGAATGTTGCATTATCTATTTTTTTCCCCAGATGTAGGAAGAAACATGCCCTAAGAGAGTGTCCCCTTGATAGTAGAAATTTTTTTCATATGTGCTGAAAATCATAATACAAAGGATTCCCCTCAATACCTAGTCTCTAAAATGTTTTACAAGATGAGGCTGGAACAAGCCAAGCTGAATCACTTTGTTTTATTGCTAAAAGGCCATGGAAAAATCAACAACCAAATATGAATCAATGTTTCAATACTCAAGCGTATGAAAAACTACAGAATAACTAGACTGCACCTATGCCATGGAAACCTTGACCTCCACAACATCAAAATCCATCCTGGGCATAAGGTTGGAAAAATACTTATGGTATAAATCCTCAGTATCCTCAATTCCAACAACCTTTTTCTTTTCCACCACAATATTTTTCTCCTCAACCAAACCAACTTCCTTAATTCCAAAATCCAAATCAACAACTTTCATTACCATTCCCTTAGAAAGCTAATCAACTACCTGCTCAACTATTCCTGAATCCAAATAATTATAATCAATAAGTTGTTTATAATGTTGAGGGACAAAAATTTCAAGCTTGTATGATAACCCAATTAGGTCTAAATGACGTTCAACTTAAATCTGGTAGGGTTTTGCAAAAGAAGTCACCAACAATTGCCATCCAAAAATCTAAAGAGGATGAACTTCATGAAAAAGATGCAATTCTTAATCAAGAAAATTCTCCTCTAAAGGAATATGTTCTTGTAAAATCAAAGGATAAGCAAATAAAACAAGCTCCTATAGTTCCTCTAGTAGTAGAACAACCTTTGATTTCATTATAGGATGCACCTTTTCATAAAAGGATCAAAATTGATTAAAAAAAATAGAAAGGAAACTTGTTTTACCAAATTACAATATGCTAGATGAACTTAAAAATATTTGCATCAAAAATTCTTTACTTCAAGATATAGAGGAAATTACCAATATTCACAAAAAATATTAAGGAGATATGCATTAGAAAATGACGAAGAAAAAGAAAAGATGTAAAAAAAATCCAATTGGTAGGAAAAATTACTGATATTATGATGGGGAAATCAATTGTTCAAAAATATTTAGATCGAGGTATCCCTATTGTAAAAATTCATATCAATGGCATTGAGATTCCAAACACTTTGATTGATATAGGAGCAACCATCAAAATTGTTAGTAAACAGATAATGGAGCAATTAAATCTTCCTAATCTTCAATATACTCCTACATTGTTACAATTAGCAGATAGATATCTTATCAAACCAAATGGTGTATTAGAAGATGTGTTTGTTTCTCTATATTATTGGGAGTATCCTATCGATTTCATGATTTTAAATCCCAATAATAACTTAGGAGACCATCCATTGATCCTTGGTAGACCTTACCTATGTAAAATTGATGCATTTATAAGTTGTAGATCTGGTGATATGTATATTTCTGACAGGAAATCCACTAATAAATTCACATTATATCCACCTTAAAAAACAATAACTGAAGTAGAAAGTGGAATTTGGATAGATGATGATAATGAATACTTTGATGATATGTTGGTTTATACACTTTCACAACTAGATGAGGAAGATCAATTAATAAATTTAATGAATAATAATGATCCTTCCTCATACTGTGAGCAAGATCAAATTTTTCAAGTACAATGCAATATTGAATATTTATCATCTCAAAAAATGGCTTTACATTCTATGGAAAAGTTTGGCAATCCTCAAGAAGAGATTTTTCTAGGAAAAACATTGAATATTAATAATAACTTGGAAGAATTTCAAAAGAGGAAATTGATAAAGATGCTACAAAAACACTATTTTTCTTATGCATGGGAGTATACTGATATGAAAGTGCTTGATCGTAAAACTTTTATGCATCATATTTATATCCAAGAAAATGTGAAACTAGTTAGACAACGTTCATCTTTATATTGGTCGATGTTTCGAGTCTAGACCCAGACTCATCATCAGGACTGATGTACGGAGAAAAGAAAGAAAATGGTTTCGATAAATATGTAAAAGGTTGATGTAAAGAAAATATGGCCGATTAATTGCCTGCTTATTGCTATTATTTCATTCTTGATGGACAATGATTTAAATAAATATAAAGAATGAAATAATAGCAATAAGCAGGCAATTAGTCGGCCATATTCTCTTTACATCAACCTTTTACATATTTATCAAAACCCTTTTCTTTCTTTTCTCCGTACATCAGTCCTAATGATGAGTCTGGGTCTAGACTCAAAACGTCGACCAATATAAAGATGAACACTGGAAAATCCGAATTCCTCTCAGAAACCACACCACAGTAACCTGCAATCCAAAATAGTTAGACAACCTCAAAGAAGAATGAACCTAATCTAAGAGAAATTGTTAAGGAGGAATTGCAAAAATTACTCAATGTGAATTTCATCTATTTGATATTAGATAGTTAATGGGTGTCACCCTTGGTCATTGTTTCAAAGAATAATGGGAAATGGAGAGTGTGTAATTAATAAAGGGAATTAAACAAAGCTACTTTGAAAGATCATTTTCCACTACCTTGTATATATCCAGTATTACATAACTTGGTAGGGAAGAAATAATTTTCATTTCTTAATGGTTTTAGTGGGTATAAAAAATCAATTTAGCACCAGAAGATCAAGATAAAACTACTTTTACATGCCCATGAGGAACATATGCCTATAGGTTCCTTCCCTTTGGATTATGTAATGCGTCTACCACATTTCAAAGAGCAGTTTTAGGTATCTTTTTTGATCTAATTCATGATTGTGTGGAAGTTTACATGGATGACTTTATTGTATATGGAGACACTTTTGAAGAATCTATTGAAAATTTGGAAAACAATATTATTATATGTAAAGAGGCAAACCTTTCATTAAGCCATGGGAAATGTTTTATGATGTTCAATGAAGGGATTGTTTTAGGTCGCCATATTTCAAGTGATGGAAAGTAGATACATCTAAAGTAGAAATAATTTCCAAAATTTCAATTCATGTTTGTCAAAAAGGTGTAAGAAGTTTTCTTAGATTTACTGGTTATTATAGAAGATTCATAGAAAATTTCACAAAAAGAGGCTCTCCACTTTTCAAACTCCTTAAAAAATATTGTGAATTTGTTTGGAATTATGATTCTCAAAAATAATTTGAGACATTGAAACAAAATATAATTGAAACACCAATTTTAAGATGACCTAATTGGTCTCTTCCTTTCAACATATCTACTATTGTTTCAGATACAACTCTAGGAGTTGTTTTGGGACAAAAAGATTTAACTCCTTATGCTATTTTTTATACAAGAAATTTTTTAACTCCAGTAGAGTTAAATTACAGTGTAACAGAAAAGGAGTTTTTAGTTGTTGTGTATGCCCATTAATAAGTTACATCATTATATCACTAGTTATAAAATTTTCATTCATACAAATCATTATGATATATTTAATGAACAAACCAATTACTGATGGTAGAATTAAAATATGGTTGTTATTATTACAAGAATTCAACATTATTATTAATGATAGACTAGGAAAAGAAAATATAGTTGTTGATTTTCTTTCTAGAATACACAACAATAATGATGATGTTCCTGTAAAAGATAAATTTCTTGATGAATATATTTTTGCAGTATCTACCAAAACACCTTGGTTTGTAGATATTGCAAATTATTTGGCTAGAGGAAAGTTACCTCCACAACTATCAGCCACGAAAAAGAAAAAAGTTGTCAACACTAGTGCACCATATTCTTGGATAGATGGAGAATTGTACAAAATGTGGCCTGATTTGATTATCCGAAGGTGTGTTCGAGAAGATGAAGTAATCAAAATCTTGAAAGTTTTGATTGATGAGACATGTGGAGGACACTTTACTCACAAAAGAAATTCCTACAAGATCCTTCTTTTGGGATATTATTGGGGATCTATTTTTAAGGATGACAACATTAGGCGAATTTTGAGGTCTAAATTGGCCTCCTAGAAAAATGTACAAAAAAATACACTTTATAAGAACCAATAGGATTCAAGATGATTATGCCAACCATGGGGGATGATTCACCATTTTTGGAGTAAAAAAGTAAAACTATTAAAAAATAATAAAATAATAAAACTTCTTTTTCAACTCGTATTTTAAATTATCTCCTTAAGGTTTGACTCAAATTTCAAGCGGGAGTACTCATTGGATGTAAAATTTAATTCCCCATCCAAGGAGTACACATGTTTCATACTTTCGATGGACAATGCCACATGAAAAATTAGAAATACATGAAAAAAACATGATTATAATCACGTTTTTCATGTATTTCTCATTTTTCCTGTAGTAGGTCCCATTGAAAGTATGCAACATGGGTACTCCTTGGATGATGAATCAAGTTTTGCATCCAACAAGTGTTGTTGCTCGAAATTTGAGTAAACCCATAAGGTAATAAGTTGAATATACAAGTTGAATAAATAGTTTTTTCTTTTTTTGCTCTAAAATTTGATGATGTAATCTAATCTTATTTCATTATTTCCACTATTATTTTATGATTTCCTCAGGAGGCCCATTTTAGACCTCAAAATTCCCCTAATGAGAATATATGTCAAAATATGTGATAGTTGTCAAATAATGGGGAAGCCTATTCCATGAAATAAAATGCCTCTACAACCGTAGGTACTTGTAGAACCTTTTGAAAAATGGGCTCTAGATTTTGTTGGCTCAATGAATCCTCCATCTAAACAAAAAGAGAAATTATAACAGATAAAGGTACTCAATTCACATCCAATTTGGTGGAGAAGATCATGGAGCAATATAAAATTAAGCATCGAAAGTATACTCCATATCATCCATAAGCCAATGGATAAGTGGAATACACCAACAAGGTACTTGAAGAAACTCTAACCAAGACTGTGCATTTGCATAGGAAAAATTGGGCATAAAATCTTCTAAAAGAACTATGGGCACATCGAACCACACAAAGAAGTACAAATGGACATACTCCTTATGAGCTTGTTTATGGGAAGCAAGTATTGCTTCCAATTTAGTTCAAAGTGGAGACCTTTAGAACATCTGCTAAATTGGGCATTGATCTATCAAAAGCTCAAAAACAAATACTAGCACAATGGAATGAACTAGATGAGATCCAACAAGATTCTATCCAAAGAACCAACATAGTTCAAAAGAAAAGATCAAAATTTCATGACAAATTTACCAAAACTAAAAATTTTAAGCAAAGTGAACAGGCTCTTCTTTTTTATTCCAAATTCAAAGACATTCAAGGGAATTTCAAACTCATTACGTTGGTCCTTATGAGATTGATACTAATTTTCTATATTGGAGCAGTAAAAATCAAAACTATTGATGATTAACAAGTTACTTTCCTTGTTAATGGTCATTGATTAAGATTTTATCATAAACCACTAACAAAGGAAGTGTTTGTCAAATATTTGCAAGAGATTCTGAATTCAAGTTGGTCAAGAAGCAAGATTTTTCTCCCCATTCTCCAACTTCATTGTAATTTTCTTATCATATAAATAATAATAATAAAGGTACAAGAATGAAAACCAATTATGTTGGCATAATAACACAAAAAATCTTAACTGAAAACCACGAGTTCTTGGCAGTTTATATTTTCATAATTCCCTTGTCTTTTCCCTATTTCCTTATATTCCTCTTTTTCTAATAAATTTTCAGGTGGTAAGAAACGCTTTTGAAGATCAGTCTTCTTCACTAATCATCAAAGAAAAAAAAACAATAAATAATCCTCCTCTGATCAAGAAACACATCTTAAGGAATGAGAAACAACGAAATAAATGTCATTCTCCAACTAACCTTCAATTCTGCAACTGGGTTTAATTTCTATAGTCAGAACAACATCAATACCTCATTGTCAAGATAGCCACAACAAAGGTATGCAGGATGTTAAACTATTTTCATATAGGAACATTATATTTTAATTCATAGGATGATTTCATTGAAAAGCTTGAGTTATTAAAAACCCTTAGTAATTACGTAAAAATTATGATCCACTACAATAGTTGTCACAACCTCATTTCATTGTTATGACTTTACCCGTCACATCAAATCTATACAAAATCACATAAATACTATCTATCCTATGAAAGAAGATCTAAAATCATGGGAAATCATATGAAAAGGTTTGAACATAATATGAATCAAAGACTCCACGATCACCTCACTCCATAATCATCCCACTTCATTCAAGTCCATTTCACTTCATTCCATTCCCTTGCCATTTAGTTTTCTCACCTCCTTCTTGTTAACCCTCCATTACCTTCGTCAAAAGGAAACGATTTAGGACTAAGACTTCTCTCCACCACGGGTAACATCATTTAATCAAAAATCAATCGAGTCAAGTTCCTTCAATCATACCCACAAGTCAGATAATAGTTGCATCAAGTAGGGTCGCATAGATTCTTTGAAAAATTTGATGGACATGAGACTGAGGTGACTAAAGCTTTTTCTTAGGTTTATGATGGGGTAAAGGAAAAAATTGGTGATGTTAAGCTTATATTAATAGATTCCATCATGGCAGAAGCTATGGAATTACTAAAAAACAGAGAGAGTTGGTTTAAGAACAAAAAATATCAAAGAGAAATACTAGGTGAACTTCCTCAGAGAACCATGTATGGACATTTCTATTTTGAAAAGGGAATTCCGATCACAACACTGAAAAGAAAATGGAGGAATTTACTCTTGGTTATTTAGAAGCTATTAGCCTATGAAGGAAGGTTTGGAACTATGTTTTTATATCATGCTCGACTTCTAATGCATTTTATTGATGGAAATGAAATCAATCTACCCTATTTCTTGCTTTGTAGTCTTAGAAAAATGGCCTCTAGTGTGCAAAGAGAAATTAATTCCCTTGATAATTCCCTCTATCATCATGGACTGATTAAAATCCTGATATAGGCACACTTAGAAGCTAAAGGAGACAATTGGCAAGATTTTCTAGTCTACAACCACTTTGTAGATATTCAAGAGGAAAAAAAAAATAGCGAAAGAGTTAAAACAAGTCAACACAAGTCATTACCAAACCCTAACCTTGAAGAAGAAATTAGAAAGGGAAACTTGGGATAGAATGAAACAAAAGAACTAGAAGACCCATTTGGAGATGACACTCTCTCTCAGTGTTTGGAAAAATATAAACAGAAAAATCGAAAACAAAGTGTTATAAGAAAGGAAGTCAGCCCAAATACTAAACTTCTTGAAGAAAATAAAGAACCAGAAAAGAAGAAATAGGAACAAATGAGAAAAAAGAGGAAAATTAAAAACATTACAGAGTCAGGGGTAATTCTAAGAAGAAGAAAAATAATTTCCAAACTTTGAAATGAACAATCTCCAGAATTGGTCGTTCTCGAAGAAGAAGGATGCATGACACTGCCTCAAACAATGAGCCCGATAAGGAAGGCACCAAACATTGACCTAATACAACAAGAAATTTATGACTATGCAGAGTCTAAAAAACAAAGAGCACAATAGAAGTTAAGCTCCTCTCGGAATCAAGAGAATGCATTTAATGAAAATACTTTGTGAGACCATACTCCTAAAAAAGAACATAAACTTGAGGATGCTCTGAAGCAAGACATATACATGTTAGAATTCCTTAATAAAAACCTTATACAGGAACAAGAAGCACCCAAGGTACATAATGAAATATTAAGAACTCAAAATGATAATATACTCTTGCATCTATTCCATTGGTACAAGAAAAAGGAAAGCTCAAAGAAAACAATAGATTCCTCAAAAACAAAATCAAAGGATTGCAGAGTAAAATTCTGATGAAGAAACCAAGGGAAATATTCAACATCAAAAATATAAAGGAAAGCACTAGCCTAGATGTGATTGCAATATCGAGGTTCTTCAATATCAGCTTATAATTTATCCCCTTATTACATTTATTGTCTATTAGGGCCTAAATCTACCTCAAGCTGAAGGAAGGCAGGTCTAGGGTAACATCAAACCACGCCTAACCTGGTAGCTAGCCCTACTAGGTTAGGAGAAAGATCTCTCCTTGTCAATCTCAATTTAGAATATGGAAATTAGGGCTTGAGATGACTGATAATAACTACTGATTTTAGGCTAGGTATATTCAGTCAAAGGATTTTGTTTGATTTTGATGGTTGGTTGCTGGATCAAATGAAGAAGGCAACTTTGGGTCCGGGAAATCAACTCAGATTTGCAGGATGTTCTGTGGGGCGAGGTATGTAGGTGTTTTGGCACTTGAATTGAGTGTGATGCTAAGTCTAAGACCAGTGATGAGTTGGGGAGGGCATGCAAAGTTTCATGAGTCCTCTTCAAATAGTAGAAAACATTTAAAACTAAATGTAGCCTCAAGGCAGAGCACCGAATATCAATGGATTCCACCTATTAATCTTGATTCATTTAGTTATGAAGAAAAAGATAGATGCTGGCACATATACACATAAGAGACACTAAATAACAAAGGAAGAAACAATGCCAATACATATTACCACAAGAATCCCACAAAATGTTGCAAAACCATGGTTCATTTCCTTGCCAAAATGCATAAGTGATTTTCAATAAAGCTCAAAGCATCCACAAGAGTCCAACCTTCTGCCAAAGTCCAACCTTTAAAAATGACTAAGAAAGTACATAATATAGGTGTCAAACCACCTATGCTAGCCATGAGGGTTTGAATCCAAAGTCAAGGAGCTGTTTCAACAACATCTAAACTAGGAACTAGAAAATATGTAGTGGAATAGCTTGCCTCTAAAACTATGGAAACTGATTCATTCAACCTCAAACCACCTCTCACTGATGTATCTACCCCCTCAAGTAATTTTTCATCATATTTAGATCATATTACATCATTAACCATCACAAATTTACTAAGGAGAAGAGAAAAAGTCAACTAATACTGAAACTGGGCGAAATTCTGAGTTTTTTGGAAAAATTGGCAAAAATTTGCCTGATGCGCAACGCCACTTCAAGGCTGATTTTGGAGGCCTTCCACTTCACCAAATTAGGCCCAAGATAGCTTGTTGAAATCCCTGGCTGTCTATTTTCTGGAACACTTTTAATTTTATGATTTGGAGGTCATTTTCCCCCTCAAAATTGGATTCTCCCAGACTGGTTCCTGCGTGTCCAAAAAGTGGCAAAGAGGGCATTTTTTGAGTGTTTTTTGCCCTTTTGGTGGCACATATCTTCTCCAAAATTGATGAAACATTCTAGGTTTTCTTATTTTTTGATGTTGAATCCAAATATATAAGCCATTTGTTAAGAGGATGCACCAATTCACTAACACACCCTTAGGCTTGTAGAGAAGCTTCATAAAGAAGGTTGTTAGTGCATAGCCAACATTAGTGTGATCTTGGTCTTTGATTCAATTATCATGTCTTTCCCCTCTGAGTTGATGAGGAGGTCAATTTGTTGTATAATATATGCCCCCTAAAGTATGAGATCAAAGGCCATGGTGATGGTCGAAATACTTAACTGTAATTTTCCTTCAAAAAGAGAGAGAGGATTGGAGCTTCGGGTAGTACGGGAAACCTGAAACAACATATGTATATATATATATTATATTTATTATATATTTATATATATATATATTAATATATCTATATATATATATATATATAATATATATATATTATATATAATATATAAATATATATTATGATATATATATATTATTATCTATATATATATAAATACTAAAATCATGTCCTAAGTCGGGCATTCCCATGCTCAGTAGCTATGTCAGAGTGATTTTCTCCAAAGAGATATGACAATTTTGGCCGTCGATAAGCATAATGCAGATCCAATGTCATAATAGAATCTTCCTGATAAGCTATCTCCATAAAACAATATACGCAACTTGGGAGAGGAAACAAAGCTGAGTGATGCAAGCCTCTACCCAAGGTATTGATTTTTGCTTCAATAAACAACATAGATTGATACATGTGAATATATGCTTTGATGTCAAACATACACGAAATCATCTAATTACCAGTCAATAATGGAGACCATTAATCGATGTGAGGAAGGCCACCAATAATGGTGATGGTCTCCAAGATGCACAATACAATCTAATGAGTGTGAAAGATGTTTTGTCATCGAACACCTATAGAATCGCTTAACCAGGAGCTAATAATGAGAACCCCTGATCAAACACAAGGCAACCTGCCACTAATGTCTGCAAGTACCAAGGCACTAAAAGTGTTTCTGGGTTGTCATCCTAGATAGAATGTTGAATTCGATAGGAAGATACTTGTCGAAAGGTAGGCAATAATGTGTCTTACATCAATCGACAAGAAACATGACAAGAATGATTTGTTTTTTGAGGAATATTTGAGCATTGGGTCTAAACAATAGAGGGCATGATGAAAGGATATGCTTGATGGGTTGATGGAGGAAACAAAAGGTTAACCCTTGAACAATAGACATCACAAAAAAAACTTTAACCATGCAACACTAGACTCATGAACACCAAAGAGTGTTAAGGTACAAAGATGCAAGAACATTGGGGTATATAGGCTAAACTCATAAGATGGTAGGATTCATATTGAGAGGCCGTCACAAGGAAGGTTTATCTAAGGGAGTGTCATGTTCAAGGGAATGATTGCTGCCAAACCACACTTTCTAATACTGAATGTAGTTGTATTGTCCACTTTCCCCATCTGATTAGCTTAGTGAGTCCAGATGGTAAACTCGTCAATCTTTTCATTTTTTGAGAGTCTGAAAAGGACCGCAAAAAGAGTGACTCTATGCCCTATCTGATTAGTTTAATGAGTCCAGACAGGCAAACTCATTGATATTTTCATGTTTTAAGAGTCTGAAAAGGATTGTAAAAAGAGCGACTCTATATCTTATCTATGTAATTTAAAGAGTCCAGACTAGACAACTTGGTGGTCTTTCCATATTTAGAGAGTGAAAATATCATAAAGAAAAACTCCATGGTGGTCCCTTTGTCATAGTTGTTAACTGGGTGCGACAAAAGGTTAATAGTATACCTGGATCAGTTACTTTTCCTTGAGTTAAGCTATTGAATCTAGATAAAGAGAAACCTATGTTCAATAGATGTCTACCTCATTTTTTTACGAGTACGAGGAGACAGAATAAACTCGTTTTTCTTCGTGAATTTTTAATGAGTCACATGATGACAAACTTAATACCTTCATAAAATTTTAACGAGTCAAATGAAGAAAACTCAAGGTATCTTTTTTAGCTTAGTGAGCGAGGAAAAAGAGGTAAAAGAACTACTCATTACTCCTTCATAGATTTAACGAGTCTGAAGGAGGGGAAAAACTCAGGGATTTTTCGATTTAAGAACGAGAAATGGTCCCCAAAAAGTAAGTGCTCTTGTTGCTGCCATAGATTTTTAACGAGCCCGGTGATAAAAACTCGGGATTTTTTTAGCTTAACGAGCGAGAAAAGTACCCAAAAGAATGCCCAGGTCATCTTTATAAATGTTTAATGAGCGTAAAGACAAAACTCGAGAATTTTTTTCAGTTTTATGACTAGGAAAAAAGTGCCTAAAAAGAATTCTCTAATGGTCTTTTTCAGTTTAATGAGCTAGAAAAAGAGCAAAAAAGAGTTTCCTAGACCATCATCATATATGTTTAATGAGCTTGACGATGACAAACTCAAGGATTTTTCAATTTATTAAAGTAAGAAAATATCCCATAAAAGAAAAACACTCTTTGAGAATTGCATTTAGCTTTTACTGATTTTCATTCTTGAAGGTACTTTCATAAAAAAGAGGAAAAAAGTATAAAAAGGTAGCAATTCCTACCATATGGGTTTATGCATGATAAAAAATCATGGAGAATGGACTACTTCCTCTTTAGTGATTTCAAAAATCATGTCTCCAAAAATAAATATAAGGAAATGTTTTGAGCTTTCACATTAACCATTTTCACTATTTGAGATTTGTGAGAGTATTTCGGAGCTAAAGAGGAGCAGATTTTCCATGGACCATTGTAGGAGATCCGAGCAACCATTCGACATGCTCTCAGTCCCAAGCAGAGGCTAAAACCTTTCTCTATGCATTTCTTAACCTTTCTTGACACTTTCAGGGGTGGAATTTTGGAGATTTGAGGTGCCCTAAAGCCCTGTTTGTGGACTAATGCCCTCCAAATGGCTTGTATGGAGTGTTAAACGCTCTGTATGAGCTACTGGAGGGCATTAATCCTCCTTGTGTATCATTGGGGGTGGTGTTAGAGTTGAAGGGTGCATTTAAAAACCTCATGCAAGGATTCCTAAATCTATTTTGTCCCATTTTGACTATTTTTAGGGTTATTTTGTGCAGGTTTCAAGCCATAACAACTAACCTATGGAGAGAATGAGCCCATGATAGCCAAGAACTATTGATGCAAAATGATCCAGCTTGCATACTTGCATTGCACCGCTGTGGTTTACTGAAGTATGCAAAGTTGGAGCTGATGAAAGGGCAGGAGGATTTATTGAGATGGATTATCCAACACTGGGATGAACACGAGAAAGTGTTCAGAATTGGAGATCAGGAGCTAGTTATCAACCATGATGACATATATTTTTTGACTGGTTTGTCATGCCATGGGGCACAGGAAAACCTCATTGGTGATAGGCCAGATCTGTGATCTACCCTAAAGCGAGTGTAATCCTATTGCATCCCTGAGAGTGGACTAGTCAGCAACAGAGTCCCCATAGAGAGGATAAGGTCCATGTATATGAGGGAAATTTTATGGTTTATTGTGTAGTTGGCGACGTTAAAGAGTCTCCACGTTGCGACAAAGGCTCAACTGTTTCTTGCAGTTCACTATGTCCAATTGCAGATGTCTAATTGGTGTGAAGCAGTGCTTCGCTAGTTAAAGGCAGAGTTAATAGAATGCAAGATTCGTACCCAACAAAGTTTTGGGTATGGTACTATCATAGTTTCATTCTTTCTTGAAAGGGTACCTGTTATGCACCCAAGGATGAGCTTAGGTCCCCTTGATCCGAGGGAGCCACGACAGGGTCGCTGGTCATCACTCAATCCTCGCACAGGAGGAGGATCGATATGGTATTTCTTCGAGGAAGATTTCTTCTAGTGGCTTCATGGTCAAATCGTGATGATTGATGACTATGCTTATGAGGGCATGGACTTTATCAGCCACCCAGACTTGATGCTACCTCCTAGGACCAATTGAGGTCCTCAAGGTGAGAATGATTTTTGACAGTACTTCAAGTATTTTTTAGCTTTTGAATGTTTATGTAATGTTTTATAGGTGAAATAAGTACTGACATGAAGCTTTATGCTTAACACAGATGTGGCCCATTATGACCTGCAGGTGAACCCTGCCATATGCAACGAGGAGGCCAACTGCCTGATGGAGGGGGCAATGCCGACAGTCTTCACAAGGTTCTGAGGAACCTAGAGGGCTTGACCATGGGTGTCCCCCCCCCTCCTATGAGGGAGATTCCTGCTCATATTCAGCGGCACACAGTCAGTGTACCTGAGCAGTTCCTGGTTCCTCTTTAGAGGATAGCTAGAGCATTTTTAGCATTTTAGGGGTAATAGGCTCTTTTTAGCAGGTGTTTTGGCATAGCCAATGAGTGTTTTGTAGCTGGGCTTGGTAGCCATTTTGTACTTAAAACATCCAAGTTTTGGAATATTTCAATGTAAAAGACTAGATTTTGATCTATATATATATATATATATATATATATATATATATATATATATATATATATATATATATATATTATAATATATATATATCTATATATATATATATATACAGACATTTTGATATTTTAATGGTGGAAATGTTTTTGTAGAATTTTTAACTTAGTAAATTATTACTTTTCATGCATGCTTCTATAAAGAATGAGATAGATGCCAATATAATAGACAGTTAGCTAATGAATCAGCAACCGCATTAAATTCTCGAGGAATGTGTTCATATGTGATTATTTGAAATTGACGTTCTAGGAGTCGTACCCTTAGATAATGACGTAACAAGGTTTGATTACGAATGTGATAACGATTTGTCAATTGCATAACGGATAGATGGGAGTCTAACCTGACCACTAGATTGGAGATGACCCTTGATGACACTTCCATGAGAAGTGAAATTATAGACATGTACTCAGCAATGTTGTAGGTGCCGGTACCAAGAAAGACTCCCCGGGAGAAAAATAGTTCTGACTCGGTTGTGTAGATGACCCAAGTAGCTGATGCAATGTGCCATGTGTGATGATTGGCACCATCCACGTATCCTACGTATGCTAAGGGTAACAAAGACATCTACATTGCGAGAAGAATGTACGAGAAAATTACTCCAAATAAATATAAAAACAATCGAATCACACCAAAAAGGGAAGAAAAACTTATGAATACATAAAATTATAGAGCACATACCCTGTGCAATACTAGGCATAATACTTTTTCAGATAGAGCCCATTTCTGGACTCCGTGAGTGGGATCCTTCCCAATCCTGCAATTCATATGCCCCTTTTGGGAGGACTTTCTTGATGACATAGGGACCTAGCCATAAGGGTTGAAGTGTTCTTGCCCCCAAGAGGTCATGTTTTTTATCTTAGAGCAAAACAAGGTCTCCCTCTTGGTAAGAACAAAGCTTAACCTTTTCTTCGTATTGGGATTTTACCTGGTGCTTATGAGCATCAAGAGCCAATTTGACATCTCGACAGGTTTCATCTGGCTGATTAAGGTACAGTAAGTGTTCTTCTTCGACAGTAGTGTTGGGTAGGAGTTCAACGGCTATTTGCAGGGAAGGGATCTGACACTCGATGGGTTTTACATTGTCTTAAAGCTTGGTCTGATGCTCAATGATAAATAGATCCATGTTGGGCATTTCCTCATGAGACCAGGCGAATACATCACGGAATTCATTAAATAGGTAGGTGGAGCCTGCAATTTCCTCAGGATTGCAATTGGCTCCAATCTAGATGTTTTCTATGATGCCTATCTTGATAGAAATATTGATGAGCAATGTCTTTGAAATATTTCCCATGTTTCCTTCCGCCTCCAAAGTTTGGATGGTCGTATAGGGTGAGGAAACGATTTCTGGTATGTCAGGGGACAAGATTTGAAGGGGCATCATTTCCGAATCAGATATCAAAACATGATGGTGCCAATCCTCCCAAGGTCGTCCATATAAACTCATGGTTTCTTGAATAGGTTCATCCATAGGTAGGACTTAATTGAGTAGATCAAAAGAAGGAGTGTTTATGGGAGGGGCAATGGTAACATTGGCTGGAACCAATGTGACTGGAGATGTGGATGCAGATTGAATGGCTTGGTAGGCCAACTCAGCTGGTGACATTGGCATTTGTTCTCCATATGTGTCAAGGTCTGAGGAGCTGGTAGGATCCATGGATTGGTCTATTCATGAAGAATAGATGAAAGCATGTTGATCATCTATGGAACCTTCGGTGGCTGAAGAGGAAAACAACCCATGAGGGAAGAAGCCTTCAATAGACCAGTACCAAGATTGAAGTAAGAGTCAGGTACACCACCTACTAGGGGTATGGAGCTGCTTGGTAATGGGGAATAATCAGGGGTGCAGAAAGACAAATGATCTATGTAACTACCTTTCCATCCATTGGAAATAGGATGATGCAAAAGACAGTAGATACGGTGGTCGTCATGGCATATGTCCAACTGCAACCCAACAAGAGATTATAATTGATTTTTTTATCTACGACTTCTATGTCCACCGTTACTAGTTTTCCATACAAAGTGATGGGGTAACTAGCTAGGTAACCTTTTGAGATGAAAGTGTGGTCATCGAAAGCTTTAAGGGAATTCGACAGTGGGGATAGCATTGGAGAACCCAGGGTGAGCCAACATGAAGCCGACATGATGCAGGTAGAAGCACCTTCGTCAATGACAGTTTTGTGTATACTTTTACCTTTCAAAAAAATTTGCACCTGAAACGCAAGTTGGTGGGAAAGGTTAGGTTTACACTTTTCCATGTCGAAAACTGCAAGCATGGAATACTGTCAGTCAATACCACCAATAGCTGAAAGAAAAGCTTTCCTTTGTGCTGGGCATGTTTGTAATACTTTGAGCACTGACATAGTTGACGGTGCCTGTGCCAAGTCTTCTACAATGTTGTAGTTTTGGGTGGCATGTGCATATGTATTGTGCATCAAAGTGCCCCTTGGGGGGGGTGAATTATAAGGTTAGCAACTGGCCTTTCAATATGAAAATCATTGGGTGATAGTGGGTTTTGACTTGAGGTCTGCATGAGCGACAGGAGCTCCATAAGGTTTAGCTCTTGTTTATAGATCTACTGTTTCAAAGGTGTAAATGGTAGAAGTTCCTTCACCAGCTAAAGGATGTTGTGAACCATCATTGCCCCCTTTCGGGGGTTGGGGTTGGTTTTCAATAAGGTTTTGTTGCTGTTGAGCAGGAAAAGGATTTTTTGAGGATAGCGGGGGTCCTACTAGTATCCTTTTTACCGATGTATTCTATGCATTCTTGAAGACATGGATAGTGATAGATCTTGTGGTCTTCAACATAGATTTTGTAGGGAAATCTGGTGGGTTTATCCTTTTCATCGTTAGGAAGCACAATGACCTTCTATTTTGGGTTTGGCTGCTTTGTTGACTGCTCCTCAGAAGGAGCATTCTTTTTCTTATTCTTCTTTTTCTTACCACTTGGTTTTTACGTAGACTGCACAAAGTTTATCACTGTGGTAGGAAGAGCAATCAATTTGGTAGAGGGGTCCACTAACATCTGAACAATGTGACAACTAAGTTTTTCTATAGCAGCCCCAGAGGTTGCATCGATAATCCCATCGGTGTGCACTTTGGGGTGCTAAGTAGCAGGAACATTGGAGTTATGAGGGGCATTGGGGATTACGTCGTAAAGAGTGCCAGACTGCGAATATATCAGATCGAAGTGTTGGGAATGATGTATGGATTGGTCTTCTGTGACAACACTACTTAAAGCGACATCTTTAGCGATTTGTGGGAGTAAGGACTTGCAGAACTAGTCCACTAAGAGATAGTCTGGGAGGGGAGCTTTGACTAACCTCCGCCTACATCTCCATTCATGGATATGATCGAAGATGTGGGTGGTGGTATCCTGACGTAATGAAGTGAGGAGCTCTATCCCAATCTTATAGGGGATGGTAGCTAGAAGTACTTTAGGAATTCCATCGCTAAAGCATTGAAGGTGTTTACTGACACGTGTGGTAACTCAATGTACCATTTAGTTGCGTTGCTAGTGAGGGTGCAGGGAAAAAGACATAACCAGACACTATCATCCACCATGGAGTTTGAAACACATCAAAGATGGTAGGTGGTGATATGGGTGCTTAGATCCTCCGCTTTCTTTCCTTCGAACTTGGGAATGTCTGTTGGTATTTTATGCGGGATCGATGGCCAAAGTAACTTGTGGTAGATGGGGTCATTTGTGAGTTTATACAAGTCGGGTATATCCAACATTGCCAAGAAAGGTAGAGAGTGTGGTGCCCCCGACTCAGACCAAGGTGATGACATCTAACTTGGGGAGCCTTGCGCTCCTCCCATCATTTGAGTCCCAATATTATACATGGGCTGCATGGTATAGTAGTTGCCTTGGGGTATGGCATTGTAGTGTGGATTTCCATGGGGATTTTGATACTAGGGTATAGAATTTCCCATAGGATAAGCGGTGCCCCCTTGACTCATTAGAGTTTGTGAGTAGGGTGCCCCCATGGATTGGTTGGGACTTCCTTAGGGATTCCCGCCCATCACAGAACTAACCATTTGTCCTTGATTGACATGAGGAACACTCATGTCAATTAGCGACTGACCATGCATGCCTAAGAATGGAGGGGGAACTGTTACGTTCCCTACCAGCATGTGCATATTGGGAATGCCCTAGATACTTGAATCCGGGGTTTGAATTGTACAATGGCAGCTGACCATATTGTTGGTGGATGGGAACCACACCCATCGTGTCATATTGAGCATTATAGGGAGCGTTGTATGCGGCACTTGTCGAAGGTATGCAATTTGACACTAAAGAGGTGGAACCTGACATTGGCTGGGTTCCACTCATAGAGGGTGTCATGTGAGTGGTTGTACCTGGGACAAATGTAATAGCGGGCTTCGCCATCGATGGTGTTGTGGTGACTATTGACTAGGGAAGTGGTGGAGGACCAAAAGTGTCTGCAAAGTTCTATGACCCATTAGTCATCAATGGGATGGATGAAAATGTTCCAACTACAGAAGCAGGAAATACAGGTACCACAGGAGCCCAGATTGGGTCCAACAGATTCGTGAGCGTAGGGTTAAGGTGAGGAAGAAGTCCTTCGGTGAAGAAATATTTCGGCAAACATGAATCATCGGTTGTCCAAACAGATTCCATGTGAGATCTAGGAGACTAATTCCTTGAAGATGGGGAATTTGGTTCCCTGGAACTCGACAGATCTTCCACAATGAGTGGAGGAAGTCCTAGTAATCGTCTAGATTGACGACGAGGGTCAGATGTAGCCACGGTGACCGTTAATTTTTATCAATAATTTTTATCATGATATTTGTTAAAGTCTCAAAATGATAACACTCAGGTGCCTAAAAAAATATAAAAAATACACTAAGTTGATCAATCAATAAACAAAGGGAAATGACCTTGTCTGATAAATGCCGATCACTAGAGATGAAACCCAGTATCTCAATGAATAACAGAGAAGGTTGGCCAGATGTACAGTTACAGTTACTCTAGAGGTTCGCCTGAACCTCAGATTGAGGGGCCAAGTACTCTCGTTAAGATGAGCACCCTCCCAAAAACTAAAGACAGAGTAGGTCCATCTGTGTTAGATACCAGGGCAGCCCGCCCCAGTCACCTTATGTAAGTCCCTAAAAGTTGTGCCACTAAGGATACCTCAGGTCATAGACACCACCAAGGGGGGACATAGTTGTAGATAGTACGCTATGTGGGCAGGATTCCTGATTCCTCGACTCAACGCTGAAATGCCCAAAGGGATCCGCAATACATAGAATACCCAAATGAGTTGTAAGAGAAGGTGGGCTACCTTAACTTAAAATCCTATGTTGTCTCGTATTTAGCTCTAATTTTACTGGAGTGATCCCAGTAGTATGAGTGCAGAAGGAATTTTCTCTCTTTTAATGACACTAGTTTGGGTTTTTGATCTTGGGAAGTTTACTCACATTGCCTATCCCAAGATCCTAGCCTGAACTAATGTTTGTTTGCTCAATAAAGAGTTACCGATTGATTTTAGGTAAATTTTATGTGTACTTTTTTATTGTCTTTGGTAGGGGAGTTGACGTATGAAATGTGATGAGACTCTGACTCAATAAATCATGCATGAGACAATGCTTTAAAAAAATTTCAATTTTATGAAAACAAGTTGTATTCTATAGGTGAGAGTCTTTCACATATTCATATTCTTTCCATGCATCTTAGTTATTTAACACATGCATAACCAACATAAATATTTCCAATGTTTTCTTAACAACTACTTGAAACCAAAAATAGGGCAGCTTTTAACCAGCTAAATAGAAGAATGAATAAAAAATGTGGATCTTTCTTTCATAAAAATGCTTTTAAGAAAGAAAAACAAAACTTTTTTCCTAAAAAAAACTTTTAGGACACCTATTTTGCTGACAAAGTGCAGTAACAGATCCTCTTTCAGTCCATGAGTAGGCTTCCTATCCCTTTTGGTTTGCAGACACAGCTGAAATTCAAGGTTTTAGGAGACTAACGCTCTGTAGAAGTGGGCACATAGAGTTAATAGGTCGATTAACGCTCCCTATAAGCAGACACAATGCTTTATAAAGCACTGTGTAGTCTGCTAACCTGCGTTAGTGTGGGAAAATAGTAAAAAATAGGGCTTCTTAGATCAGATTCAGTGATGGATACATTTAGCCAAGATGCAGCAAGGTTTTTGGTGGGTCAGAAAGGGAATGTAGAAGTATAGGGAGGTCTTAAGAGGAGGAGAAAATTGAATACTGTCCGGGTAAACTAGGAACTAGATGCATAGTCCCCAACGGAGTCGCCAATGCTACTTTAGGATAAAATGCACAGTGTATGGAGAATGAAGATACCCTCAAAGGTCTTCCCAGGACCTTCAATAGACTGTAAGATTATCTACAACTGTCACAAAGTTACATGCATGTTCATAAACAATAACTAACTATCAAAGTAGGAGAAGTAGATTACCTCAAGCCTCCGTGTAGATTTCCTGGAGAGCACAATGCATCTAGGTCAAATTCCCCTGAGCTATCTCCAGATCAAGTCCTGCACATAGAAGAGACAAGCATAATCAAACCATACAACTTTGATAACTAATACATGAATACATAAAAAAACATCTAGTTACACATAACTAAGCTACTCATGCTAAAAGGTATTGGACAAACAAATGAATGAAAGATAATACCAACAACACGGAGTAGACAAGTTACAATTGCAGTATTATATTAATGTTGGAAGAGTCATTACAACCATCTATTGTATTAGCATTCCCTTACTCCTCCAACTTCTCTCTCTGTCTCCCTTCTTATCAACTTCTTATGATTTGAGACAATGTTCAACAATCAAGTATGCTATCCTTTCAAATGCTTTGACCTCTATCTTCATAGCCCTAGCTTTGCTTATGTAGCAATTGAGTTAGGGTTGCCAAGTTCCTCCTTGTGTTCCCTAGGGTAAAAGCAATGAAGTTGCCATGCTTTTCATCTCTTTCCCATTTGCCTCCTTCATTAGGATTAGAAGTCCTCTAAATAGGTCAAATCTGGATGTTTCCTTACTTTTATTGAGTGATTTTAGGAACAAATATCTAGATATTTATGAGTCAATTTGTTCCTTTGACCCTTAGAACTTCACTAGGATCCACTAACGATGTTCCCGAACTAGCAACTTGAGTTAGTTGGGTCACTAATGCACCCTTAGGATTCCAGAGAAGCTTTATAAAGCAGGTTGTCAGTGCATAACCATCGTTAGTGTGGAAACAAGGCATATGATCTTGGTCTTTGCTTCAGCTATCATGTCTTTCCCCTTTGAGTTGATGAGGAGGTCAATTTGTTGTATAACATGGTATCATAGAATATTTTAGGAGCTAAAATTAGTGACTACTGAGATTCACCAATGTTTTTAAACTTCAAGATTATTTTCCATCCTTAAAATTTTTCGTGCTCGGTATCCAGGCCTCTGGACATGGATAAAATATGCCATTTCCTCTAAACACCTAGATGTAAATGCGTTTACATAAAAAATAGGTCATTGTTCCAGGTTCTTGGTTTTGTGCCTAAAGTTTTAATATGGGAATCTAACCGTTAGAAAATTTTACATAGGAAAAGTTGAAAAACACTTGGTTGCTAGATTTATCTTTGTGATTACGTGGCAAAGTGGCATGGTAATGAAGTGGTGTGTAGGTGGCGATGACATGACTAATGTGATGAAATGGCACCTTGGTACTGTGACATGTGGTAGGTGATTTTGTACCTTTTGGGTGGCCAAGTGGGAAAAATTTGAGTGACACATGGCACCAAAAAGAGACCGTCAAGTGGAAATGATGACATTAGAAGGTGACATGGAAACATTTTGGGATTTGCACCAAGGGGTTAGCTTTTAAACAATTTTTCAATGTTCATGGTTTTTTTGATAAATATTGATCACTAGGTATTGGTCCCAAAATAGGCTTGAGGGTCATCTAGAGTATCCGAGGTCTAGGCTTCCAAGAGTATCAAATGATTACAAAGGTCCGAGATACCAAATTTCACACTGCAAAGTCTAATCACTTTAGGTGTTAAGATGTGGTTCTAGCCTTTGGGCATATAAAGTAGGGAGCTAGTCGATGGGACTAAAAAGTTAATTCAAAAGGATCTAGATATCAAATTGTAGTTTAAACAACTAAGTGCCATTATATTTAAATCATTAGTTCTTAGGGTTGGTTACATGAGTAAAGGAGCGAATGGTTTGGATCCAACAAAACTTGGCATTCTAGCGTTGCGATGAAATTTGGTGTGTCTACATTTCTTGCTAACAAAATTTGTTGTTTAATGGAAATGGAAATTTGGTGTTTGAGAAAAAACTTAAGTTAAGACACGGTTATGGTTGTGAAAATTCAAACGACCTAGTTGTTGATACAATAATGGAATAAAAATTCCCATTTACAAAACCATGGACTGATACCCATGGTATTGCAAGGTACTGAGGTTATAAAAGAAAATGTAAAAGATAAAGATAGTAGGTTGTCCCAAAAAAAAATTGAAAGGGTTGAATATTAGCTAGGGATGAGCTTATGGTTATTGGTTTGAGTTAGTCAAATGACCTAGATGTTGATACAATCATGGAAGAAAAATTCCCATGTGAAAAACCATGGAATGATACCCATGGTATTACAAGGTACCGAGTTTATAAAAGAAAATGTAAAAGACAAAGATAGTAGGTCATCACAAAGAAACTTTTAAAGAACTAAATTTTGGATAGGGATGAACTTATGATAAGGCCGAGTTTATGAAAGGGTGAGACTATTAGAGATTGCATTGATAAAAAATAGATTTTGAGTAAGTGGAACAATTGGTTGATGTTGTAAAACACAAGAAAATGATGAAGGCCAAGAGAGTCCAAAGAGTGCAGAATAAGTTTGAGTTAGGAATAAGAGCCCATAACAGATTTGTATGTATATATGAGAATATGTTGATTGATAAAAGCATCATATTTGAATGTTGAATTAGATCTGAGATTTCAAAGAGGAGTTAATGAGTAGATCTTAAAACTTATGGCTAGATGTTGAAGTATGAAATTGTTCTCTTTTTTACTATCCTTTTTCCCTCTCCTTTATCTTTTTGTGACCAACTTATTGCAGTTTCAGCCTAATCAAGGTCATCTCAAACTTACTCAAGCATATAAAAGTTATTAACGATCCATGTTTTAGAATCTTTTGTTTCTTTGTGAATTATAATTAAACATATCTACAACGACAAAATCTTTCTCATACCACAATGAATATTGGGTTCTACAACCATCTAATATTGGACTCTACAACAAAACAAGAATAAGAATATGAAGAGCCACAAACTTTAGATGTGAGAATATCAGTTCAAGAAAGAAGACAATCGGAAAGGTATAGTCCATCTTCTTTCTGTTCACAATTCTCTTTATCTATTACTGATGATGATCCTAGAACTGTCAGGGAGGAAGTATGTTCAGAGGATGGAAAACTTTGGAAAGAGGCCATGGTTGATGAAATGACATCTTTGGACAAAAATGAGGCTTGGGATCTGGTGGAGTTGCTGGCTAGAAGGAAATCCATTGAAAGAAAATGGGTGTTTAAGAAGAAGATGAATGGAGAAGGCAAGGTGGAGAAATACAAAGCTCGGTTGGTAGCAAGAGGTTATTCCCAAGTGCCAGGAATTGATTTTGGTGATATTTTTTCTCCTGTTGCCAAGGTAGATTCTATTAGACTACTTTTATCTATTGTTCTTTCTTTTGATTTTGAGGTAGAATAGATGGATGTGAAGATAAAATTTCTTCACGGGGATCTGGAAGAAGAGATCTACATGAAGCAACCTGAATGCTTTGTAGTGAAGGGAAATAAAGTATTGGTATGCAGGTTAAAAAGGTCTATGTATTGGTTAAAATAGTCACCAAGGATGTGGTATCAGAAATTTGATACATTTATACAAGGACTTAGCTTCACCAAAAGCACAGTGGATAATTGTGTGTATTTTAAATTAATTGGTGACCATGTTATTTATTTGTTCTTGTATGTGGATGATATGTTGCTAATTGAAAATGACAAAGCAATTATCTAGGATTTGAAGACCCAATTGTCATCCAAATTCGACATGAAGGATCTTGGTGCTTCAAGCTATATTTTGGGCATGAAAATTAAATGAGATTAGGAAAAGAGGAATCTCTGGTTCAACCAGAGGAATTATGTCGAGACAATACTATAGAGGATTAATATGAAGGATAGTAAACTAGTGAAGGTTCCTATTCCTATAGGTGTAAATTTATTTGATGAACAATGTCTCAAGACACAAGAAGAGGAAGAGGACATGTCCCATGTTCCATACACAAGTGTAGTCGATAGCATGATGTATGCAATGGTATGTACTAGACCATACATTGCACATGCAGTGGGAGTATTGAGTAGGTTTATGTCAAAACCAAGGAAGAAGAATTGGACAACAATGAAGTGGGTTCTAAGATATTTGCGTGGCACTAGTGATTATGGTTTGTGCTACCAAAGAAGACTAGGATTGGATAGAATTTTTGACATTTGTGGCTTTGTTGATGAAAATTGGGATGGACATCTAGATCAAAGAAGATCTATAAGTGGGCATGTGTTTAACCTATTTGGAGGTGTAGTCAGTTGGATGAGAAAGAGACAGTTTGTAGTGGAACTTTCAAATATAGATGCAGAATACATGGCAACCACTCATGCAAGAAAGGAAGCAGTTTGGTTGTAGAGATTGTGTTCAAGTATGGGGTTAGTATAAAAAGCTATAAGGATAGACTGTGAGAACAAAAGTGAAATTTTCTTGGCAAAGTACCCTGCTTATCATTAAAAAATAAAGCACATTGATGTTCAATATCACTTTGTGAGGAGTATGGTTGAGGGAAAAAAGGCATTGCTGGTAAAGGTGGACACTTTGAAGAATGTTGCAGATGCATTGATGAAGTCTGTGAGCACCAAGAATTTTTCTTGGTATAGAGAAACAATGGATGTTGTAGGGTTGGACCAATGACTAAGCTCTCTTGTGGCCAGCTGTGTGGAAAAGAAAACAATAAGTGGGAGAATTTTGGGCATGTGTTATTCTTTCCACGACTAGTCGCACATGTGTGGTGGTTGTTAGGGGGGCGGTCTCCCCGCTGCATGGGGTCTAGGGCAACACCCCAAGAATTTCTTTTTGGAACCTATATTAGGTGGGTGGAACTACATATGGTTTTGTGCATGATTGTTGCACATGGTTTTGGCAATGATGGTTTTCTACCCATGGTATTTTGTAGATCCGGTCAAGGGAACTATGGTTATGTTCTAATCTAGGGTTAATGGATCGGGGTTTATGTGTGTGTATATATATATATATTATATATATATATATATATATATATATATATATATATATATTATATATATATATATATATATATATATATATATATATCTATATAATATATATATATTATATTATAATATATATATATATATATATATATATATATATATATATTGTAATATTGACAGGAAAATAATGAAAAATCAATATAGTAGTCCTAGTTTTGGGGTCTAGGGGAAATCATTGTGTATTTGTTTTGTGTTTCTCGCCATTCTATATTTTCTATTTTTTAAGAATTTGTTTGCAGCTAGCTTTTGTATAGGGTTAAAACTTACAAACACATACTATTAGAACATGGGAAGAATTGAAAAATGTGTTATTATAAAAATATAAAGATTATTGCATGCCCCACAACCTTAAAGATGAAGTCTTTAAGATGATGCAAATTTAGGATGAAAGCCTTAATCATCTAGTTGGAAGATTTCCTATAATGTTAAAAGGGATAAGATGCATGACTTCGATGATGAAACATTAAAAGTTATTTTTTTGAAATCCATCAGATATGAATGGATTGATATCCTCAATTTAATGGGAAAAGGAGACATTTCTCAACTTTCATTTGGTGAAATTTGTGATTTGTGTAAACATATCTCTAGAGGCAAGGCTAGAAATGGCAGAAGTCCAAGAGACCCTATCATGTCAAGAATTAGTAAATATGCAACTGGAAAAATAAGTATAACTAAATATGATGTTTACGTGATAATTTAAAAAAAATATCCTTGGGAGTCTTAGTGAACAACTAGATACTCTTAAGATACAAAACAAGCAAAAAGCTGAGAATATTGCATTATCTAATTTCTTTTCCCAGATGTAGGAAAAAACATGCCTTAAGAGAGTGCCCCCTTGATAGTATAAATTTGTGTCATATGTGCTGAAAATCATAATACAAAGGAATGCCCCTCAATACCCAGTCTTAAAGATGTTTTTCAAGATGAGGATGGAACAAGCCAAAATGAATCACTTTGTTTTATTGCTAAAAGGCCATGGAAAAATCAACAGCCAAATATGACTCAATGTTTCAATACTCAATCATATGCACAACCACAAAATAACTGGACTGTGCCTGTTCCATGGAAACCTTGAGTCCCACAACCTCAAAATCCATCCTAGGCATAAGGTTGGCAAAATACTTATGGTAGTAATTCTCAATATCCTTAATTCTAACAACCTTTTTCTTTTCCACCACAATATTATTCTCCTCAAGCAAACCAACTTCCTCAATTCCAAAATCCAAATCAACAACTTTCATTACCATTCCCTCAAAAATCCAATCAACTACTTGCTCAACTGCTCCTGAATCCAAATAATAAGAATTAACAAGTTGTTTATAATGTTGAGGGACAAAATTTCCAAGCTTGTATGATAACCCGATTAGGTCTAAATAACGTTCAACTTAGATTTGGTAGGGTTTTTCAAAAGATGTCACCAACAATCTCCATCCAAAAATCTAAAGAGGATGAACTTCATGAAAAAAATGCAATTCTTGATCAAGAAAATTCTCCTCTAAATGAAGGTGTTCCTCTATAATTAAAGGATGAGAAAATTGAACAAACTCCTATAGTTCATCGAGTAGTAGAACAATCGTTTATTTCGTTACATGATGCACCTTTTCCTTAGAGGCTCAAAATTGATTAAAAAAAATAGAAAGGCAACTTGTTTTAACAAATTACAATATGATAGATGAACTTAAAATTATTTTCATAAAAATTCCTTTACTTCAAGAAATAAAGGAAATTACCAATATTTTCAAAAACTATTAAGGAGATATGCATTAGAAAACTGGGAAGAAAAAGAAAATATGTAAAAAATTCCGATTGGTGGGAAAAATTACTGATATTATGATGCGGAAATCAATTGTTCAAAAATATTTAGATCTAGGTAGTCCTATTGTAAAGATTCATATCAATGGTATTGAGATTCCAAACACTTTGATTGATCTAGGAGAAACCATCAAAGTTATGAGTAAACAGAAAATGGAGCAATTAAAGCTTCCTAATCTTCAATATACTCCTACATTGTTATAATTACCAGATAGATATCTTATCAAACTAGATGGTGTCTTAGAAGATGTGTTTGTTTCTTTAGATTCTTGGGAGTATCCTATGGATTTCATGATTTTGACTCCCAAGAATAATTTAGGAGGCCATCCATTGATCCTTGGTAGACCTTAGCTAGCTAAAACTGATGCGTTTATAAATTGTAGATCTGGTGATATGTATATTTATGATGGTAACTCCACTAATATATTCACATTGTATCCACCTGCAAAAAAAATAACTGAAGTAGAAAGTGAAATTTGGATAGATGATGATAATGGAGACTTTGATGATATGGAACTAGTTTATACTCTTTTACAACTAGATGAGGAAGACTAATTAATAAATTTAATTAATAATAATGATACTTCCTCATACTCGGAGCAAGACCAAATTTTTCAAGTACAATGCAATATTGAATATTTATCATCTCACAAAATGGCTTTACATTCTATGGAAAAGTTTGGAAATCCTCAAGTAGAAAATTTTCAAGGCAAAACATTGAATATTAAAAATAACTTGGAAGAATTTCAAAAGAGGAAATTGATAAAGATGTTAAAAACACACTCTTTTTCTTATGCACAAGAGTATAATAATATGAAAGGGATTGATCCTAAAACTTTTATGCATCATATTTATATCCAAGAAAATGTCAAACCTGTTAGACAACCACAACAAAGAATGAACCCTAATTTAAGAGAAATTGTTAAGGAGGAATTGCAAAAGTTACTCAATGTGAATTTCATCTATTCGATATCAGATAGTCAATGGGTGTCACCTTTGGTCATTGTTCCAAAGAATAATGGGAAATGGAGAGTGTGTATTGACTAAAGGGAATTAAACAAAGCTACTTTGAAAGATCATTTTCCACTACCTTTTATATCTCAAGCATTACATACCTTGGTAGGGAAGAAATATTTTTCATTTCTAAATGGTTTTAGTGGGTATAACCAAATCCATCTAGCACTAGAAGATCAAGATAAAACTACTTTTACATGCCCATGGGGAACATATGTCTATTTGGATAATGTAATGCACCTGCCACATTTCAAAGAGCAGTTTTAGGTATCTTTTCTGATGTAATTCATGATTGTGTGAAAGTTTACATGGATGAATTTATTGTATATGGAGATACTTTTGAATAATCTATTGAAAATTTGGAAAACATTCTTATTATATGTAAAGAGGCAAACCTTTCATTAAGCCATGAGAAATGTTTTATGATGTTTAATGAAGGGATTGTTGTAGGCCACCATATTTCAAGTGACAAAATTAAAATAGATAAATCTAAAGTAGAAATAATTTCCAAAATTTCAATTTGTGTTTGTCAAAAATATGTAAGAAGTTTTCTTGGATTTACATGTTATTGTAGAAGATTCATAGAAAATTTCACAAAAATAGGCTCTCAAAATGCGAACTTGTTTGGAATTTTGACTGTCAAAAAGAATTTGAGACATTAAAACAAAATATTACTGAAGCACCAATTTTAATAGGACCTAATTGGTCTCTTCCTTCCACATATTTACTGATGCTTCAGATACAACTCTAGGAGCTAAGTTGGGACAAAAATATTTAACTCCTATGCTATTTATTATAGAAGAAAAAATTTAACTCCCGTAGAGTTAAATTACACTGTAACAAAAAAGGAGTTTTTAGTTGTTGTGCATGCCATTAATAAGTTTCATCATCATATCACTGGTTATGAAATTTTCATTTATACAAATCATTCTGCTATTAGATATTTAATAAGCATACCAATTACTAATGGTATAATTACAAGATGGTTGTTATTATTACAAGAATTCAACATTACTATTCATGATAGACTAGGAAAAGAAAATATATTTGTTGATTTTCTTTCTAGAGTACAAAACAATAATGATGATGTTCCTGTAAAAGGTAAATTTCTTGATGAAAATATTTTTGCAGTATCTACTAAAACACCTTGGTTTGTAGATATTGCTAATTATTTGGCTACAGGAAAGTTACCTCCACAACTATCACCTATGGAAAAGAAAAAAGTTGTCAAAACTAGTGCACCATATTCTTGGATAGACGAAGACAAAACATGACCTGATTTAATCATCCGAAGGTGTGTTCGAGAAGATGAAGTACTCGAAATCTTGAAAGTTTGTCATGATGAGCGATGTAGAGGACACTTTGCTAACAAACGAAATTCCTACAATATCCTTCTTTTGGGATATTATTGGCAATCTATTTTTAAGGATGCCAACATTAGGGAAATTTTGAGGTATAAAATGGGCCTCCTAAGAAAAATGTACAACCAAAATAAACTTAATAAGAAACAATAGAATTCAAGATGATGATGTCAATCATGGGGGATGATTCACCATTTTTGGAGTAAAAATGTAAAAATATTAAAAATTAATAAAATAATAAAACTATTTTTTCAACTCATATTTTAAACTTATCTCCCTAAGATTTTACTCAAATTTCGAGTAGGAGTACTCCTTGGATGCAACATTTAATTCCTCATCCAAGGAGTACCCATGTTTCATACTTTCGATGGACCATGCTACATAGAAAATGAGAAATACATGGAAAAATATGATTGTAATCACTTTTTTCATGTATTTCTCATTTATCCTGTAGTAGGGTCCATAAAAAGTATGGAACATGGTACTCCTTGGATGAAGAATCGAATTCTGTATCTAACGAGTGCTGTCACTTGAAATTTGAGTAAAACCATAAGGAGATAAGTAGGAAATACGAGTTGAAAAAATAGTTTTTTTTTTCCTCTAAAATTTGATGATGTAATCTAATATTATTTATTATTTCCAATATTATTTTGTAGCTTCCTTAGGAGGCCCATTTTAGACCTCAAAAGTCTCCTAATGAGAATATTTTAAAAGATGTGATAGTTGTCAAAGAATGGGGAAGCCTATTCCATTAGATGAAATGCCTCTAAAACCACAGGTACTTGTATAGCCTTTTGACAAATGGGCTCTAGATTTTGATGGGTCAATAAATCCTCCATCTAAATAGATAAGATAAATTATAACAGATAAAGGTACTCAATTCACATCCAAGTTGGTGCAGAAGATCATGGAGAAATATAAAATTAAGCATCGAAAATATGCTCCATATCATCCACAAGTCGATGGACAAGTGGAATCCTCCAACAAGATACTTGAAGAAACTCTAACCAAGACTGTGCATTTGCATAGGAAAAATTGGTCATAAAATATTCTAGAAGAACTATGGGCATATCGAACGACATAAAGAAATACAACTGGACATACTCCTTATGAGCTTGTTTATGGGAAGCAAGTATTGCTTCCAATTTAGTTCAAAGTGGAGACCTTTAGAACATGTGCTAAATTGGGGCTTGATATATCAAAAGCTCAAAAACAAATACTAGTATAATTGAATGAGCTAGATGAGATCTGACAAGGTGTTATCCAAAGAACCAGCATAGTTCAGAAGCAAATATCAAAATGGCATGACAAATTTATCAAAGCTAAAAAGTTTAAGCAAGGTGAATGGGCTCTTCTTTTTTATTTCAAATTAAAAGATGTTCAAGGGAATTTTCAAACTCATTAGTTTGGTGCTTATGAGATTGATACTATTTTTTTATAATGGAGCACTGAAAACCAAAATTATTAATGATGAACAAGTTACTTTCCTTGTTAATGGTCATCGATTAAGATTGTATCATAAGCCACTAAAAAAGGAAGAGTTTATCGAATATTTGCAAGAGAATTATGAACTTAAGTTGGTTAAGAAGTGAGATGATGGAGCCAACACCATATAGACAGAATCCAGAACTGAGGCTAGAGGCTAGATAGAAATGCGAGTGGTTCGATGGAAGCGGCTCCACAGATAACCCATGGCCTAGCTTCAAATTATCTTCCCCTTTCACGCATCAAGAAGCACCCTCCATTACTGTTGCATTGAAGAGAGCTGAAGTCTGAAGCATGCTGGAGCATGCAGAGGCATGAACTGGAGTGGAGGACAGGATATGCGATCCTGAACCACTTAATACAATTCCATTGAACCCTACGCTTCTTAAATGCAGAGATCTATCGATCAGAAGCCAATTATCTGCTCTGTCCAGGGTAATCAGGTGTCATCCCAACGCACCCCAACCCTGTCCAGTCATATTTAACACCCATCTATACACCCGCATCCAGGAGAGTTGCATCCCTTTGGACCAATATTTTTCATTCCTAATTTTTGTCATGATTCTGAATTATGTCTAGAGCTTCAGTGAGAAGAGTGTGCCCATTTTCCACCCCGAAATTGGAAAGTAGATCAACGACCTTGTTTCCTTCCCGTTTAACGTGATTGAATATGATGGCACGATCTGTGTGAAGCGATTGTTCTATTGCATCCAATCTGGCTTCGAGTCTCCAACTGATGGCAATTTTATGTGCATGTGTCCCCTTGAGGAGTTGATTGGCCAGGTTAATGAGGATTAGGGAGTCACCTTCGATCTCCAGAGGTTGGAAGTCATGACGCTGGGAAAGGAGTAATCCTTGCTAGAGACCCTCTAGTTTAGCCGAGTTGTTCATGTCCCAGCCAATGTTTCTAAAGTATATTAGGAGAGGCGAACCCTCATGATCTCTAAATATGCCACCAAATCTTGCTTTGCTAGGATTTCCCTTTGAAGCTCCATCAAAGTTGAGTTTGAAAGTATGCTTTGGAGGGGGGGTCCATAAGCGCTTTCTGATGTTGTTGCCTTCTGAAGGTCTGTGATTGTGAGTACCTTGTGGGAGTTGTATGTTCCAATTTTCCCAGATGGCTTTCTCATTTGCAAGAGTGGGAAAATCTTCCGAATGCCAAGTTTGAAGTGCCAAGGTCTCTTTGAGATTGAGACAAAAGTTGCCCCAAATGATTTCTAAAGGAGTGCTTTGGTCTTTGAATATGTGCCTGTTTCTTTCTTTCCATATTGTCCAGAGGAGAAGGCCGGGAATCATTCTCCATAATTAGTTGAGTAGTTCGTTTTTATATGGGTTCGGGTGCCAATGGCGAATGGAGTTGATTATATCTTCAGACACTCTACATAGTTTTTGACAACAGAAGCTAGCCTTCTCTCACAGTTGGTTGGAAAGGGTGCAAGAGTCCAAGAGGTGTTGGAGTGTTTCCTCCTGAGAATTACAATTAGGACATATGGAGGGCCCATGAAAGTTTCTTTTCCTAAGATTGTCCCAAGTGAGGATTTTCCGGTGCCCAACAAGGCAGAGGAATAGGGAGACTTTGGGTCAGGTACCCGGTGACTAGATTCTACCCCAGATAGGATCCAGGGGCATTGGATCATTGCATATAATTTTATAAGCCTCTTTGGTGGCGAAGGAACCTTTTGGGGTATATCCCCATCTTAAAATATCCTTGCCTTCGGATGACCTAATGTGAAGATTATGGAACTCACTCTCCATGACCTCCTTAGTCTAGTTATCTGCATTCCTGATCAGCCTGTCGATCTACTTCCATTATCTGTACTCCTATTCTGTCTCTGGAATCCATTGTTGCTGGACGGATTCCTTTTGTTGCTCCTCCCACTCTTGGCAAGGAGGTGGTCTATAGATGTTGTTGAGCTTTGGTAGTTGGTTCCAGGCATCTGTCCAGAATCGAGCAGTGTTGTCGTTCCTTATTTCCCCAAAGATGTGTTGTTGGATCAGCAAGAAGTGTTGTCTGGTAGTGTTCCATATTAGTGATCCCTTTTCAGTTGGAGTGAATCTAATTAGCTCCTCCGTTGGTTTGTGATTGGCATATTTGGCTGTCGAGATGGCTGCCCATGGCTTATTGGGAACAGAGAGCCATTGCCACCATATTTTTGCACCCATGATTACATTGCTGTGATGAGGATCTTACAAACCTATACCCCCTTTTTCTTTGGGCTTGCATGCTGTCGTCCATTTTGCCAAAGCCCATTTGCGATTTGTGCCAGTTGCATCCCAAAGAAAATTGCGCTGTAGAGCTTTTATTTTTTTAAGGACCCATTTAGGCACTGCCAAGATTGAGAAAAGGTAGAGAGGCATTACCTGTAGCACAAATTTGATTAGCACTAATCTGATAGCTATGTTCAGATTTCTATGAGTCCATAAAGTGAGACAAGCTTCAAGTTTCTCAAGGAGCATACGCCAAGAGGCGTGCTTGATGGCAGAGTCTATTAAGGGAGCTCCAAGGTATTTGCAAGGTAAGGAGGCTATGGATAAGCCCAGAATGCGGGAAATAGCATGTTGAGTAACAGGGAGGTGTGTAAAAAGAAGATTTGCGATTTAGTCATGTTTATGCTTGTCCCTAAAGCATCAGAGAAATCATTCAAAAGGGATTTAAAAAGGGAGGCTTCCTAAATAGAAGGGTGCCCAAAAAACATGTTGTCATCAATGAACTGTTGAAGAATGATGGCCGGAGAATTGTGTATGGATAGACCTTTGAGTTGCTGGGAGAGGAGGGCATGCTTGATATGGCGACCCAGAACTTCCTCCATTAGAACAAAAAGGAATGGGGAAAGTGAATCTCCTTATCTGATACCTCTAGAGGGGCTGAAAGGTAGAAAGGGTATGCCATTTATGAGGATAGAGAAAAATGTTGTGGAAATTAAACTCAGAATCCATCGAACCCACATTGGGGAAAAACCAAAGGCTGTTAGCATTTTTTGAATATAGGTCCAGCTTAACTTATCAAAAGCTTTAGAGAGGTCAATCTTGAGAATCATACTTACCTGTTTGGAGTGCTTGAGGGAGTGTATGATTTCATGAGTGAGGATAATGCCATCCAATATTTGTCTTCCTTCTACGTATCCAGATTGTTCATGCGATATGACCAAGGGAAAAAGCGGCTTCAACCTATTAGCAATGACTTTGGATATCACCTTGTAAATAACATTGCATAGTGTGATTGGACAGAATTTGTCCGGAGTTCTAGTATTCTCTTATTTTGGGATGAGGGCGGTGAAAGTTGAGTTTAGAGAGGGTAGAAGCCAATGAAGAGTGCATGATTCCTCTTTGATAAGATCCCAGAAAGAGTGGAAGAAGGTAGTAGTGAAGCCATTTGGACTAGGAGCTTTTCCCTCCTTGAGTTGGTTCATAGCCAAATCCACTTCCTGAGGCATTACTGGTCTAAGAAGAAGTTGGTATTGTTCTTCTGTGATAATTTTTGGCACATTTTGAGTGATCTTTTGTATAGCAGGTCGTACATCAATTTGGGGTTCTTGATGGACCTCCTGGAAGTGATTGATAAACTACCGTTCGATCTTTGCATGGCTTTACACTCTTTCCCCTCCTCATTTTTGTATGAAAGAGATGGTGTTGTGCATTCTTCTCTGTATTGTAGTTCTATGGAAGAATTTAGTGTTCCTTTCTCCTTTTTCAGCCATCTAATTCTAGAGTTTTTCTTCTAGAGAATTTCTTCTTGCTTTCTTCTCTCCTCCAATTGATTGTGAATGTGCTTTTCCTATTCCAATGTCCCTTCCTTGTAGCCCTCTGTGATTATCTGTTGCTGAAGTTCTCTCATTTCTTTGTTTAGATCTTATTGTGCCAAGAAGATTTTGCCAAAAGTATCTTGATTCCAGCGCTTGATTTGGGATTTCAGGAATTTGAATCTCTGTTGAAACTAATACATTTTTGATCCCTCTGGCGAAGGGAAGTTCGTCCAGGTGGATCTGATGAGGTCGTTGAAGGCGGGGTGGGTGAGCCAAAAAGTTTCGAAGCGAAAAGGATGCCTAGTAGAGTTGCTTGGTCTTTGCCATTGGAGAGAGATAGGCCAATGATCTGAGCCCGAAAATGGAAGAATTGATGTTGAGATGTTGCCTCAAAGATGCATTGCATTATCTGAGATGAGGAATCTGTCTATTTTGGAAGCAATTTGTTGCCGCCCAACCCTGCGATTGCTCCAGGTGTGCATTCCATTGCAGAATTGTAGATCAATTAGCATATTATTTTGGATAAAATATTTAAAGTGGCCATTTTCTTGTTCCAGCTTGGCTCGGCCTCATTGCTTTTCCTCTAGCTTGGTGATCATGTTGAAGTATCCTACAATGATCCAAAGAGGATGGAGTCTATTGAAGTTGAGCGCTTCTATTGTGTCTAGAAGAGAAATTTTGTTGCCTGCTTCCTGTGGGAAGTAGACATTGGTGAGATGGCCATGAATGTTGGTGCTGATTATATGAAAAGTAGCCTGTATAGTGTGATGGGAGGCATGAAAGTCTGAGAGTGTTATAGCTTGCATGTTCCAGGCAATTGCTAGTCCTCCGGAGGCACCCGAAGCATCCACTGCAACCGAGTGAAAACCTCGCCATGCTCTAGAGAGGATTTTTCCAAGTGTGTTACTATTACATTTTGTTTCCTGCATAAAGAAGATCTGGGGCTACTCCTGTTTTATCATGTTTTTATCATTCTGAGTTTCCCAGGGCTATTGAGCCCTCTTAGATTCCATGAAGTGAGCTTCATGATTCACTATTAGTGTTGGGCTTGTAGTACTTTGTCAAGTTAGCGTATATGCCTGAGTCTACTAGGATTTTCCCTATTGCAATAGTTCTTTGAAGATCTGTCTTTCTTCCACGTTTTTTGGAGTCTTTAGGAAAGAAGCTGCCATCCCATTGACTGCCCGGTTGTATGCCCAGTTGTTGTTGCTGGTAAGCCCTAGAGATGATGACTTCTAGGGTATTGAGATGATGCTCTTGAATCTTGTCATAGTCTTTCCTTCTGCATGCTTGTTCAAGCTCGAAAATGTCAAGTCCTCCCAAATCAATGCTTTTCGATTCTTCTTCCATATGTTGCATCTGACTGCTTTCTGCTAAGGTGATTGCTAAGTGTAGGGTCTTGTTGGGGATACCGTCAACATCCATTCCATTAGGTTTCCAATCATGGTCCTTTTGAGCCGCCTTAGGAATCCTAATGTTGTCACTTAGGGGCAAGGGAGTGGGAGAAGAGCCAGACAAAGGCGGGGGAGAGGTTGTGATGATCAGCGGTGGGATTGGAAAAATGTTCTAAGGTGGATCTTCTAAAGTTTTAGCAAGAACCTTAAAGCTATTGCTTGTGGAGGGAATGGAGGCAGCGTCCTGCAGGGGCTTTTTCTCGGAGGAAGGTTTTTTCTGCGATCTTTTTCGAATTGCGATGTTGGTAAAGCCATCATGGGCTGACTTGTCTGAGGGGTCAGAGGTTTGGGGTTTAGCATTTAGAGGGCAATCCCGAAATAGATGCCCATGGGCATGACACTTACGACAGCGAAAGGGTACATGTTCAAAAGCTAAGGGTTGGATCCATTCAAAGTCATCATGGTAGAGACTTAGTGAGTCTAGAAGGGCTTTGTCCAGGCACATGAACACACAAATACAGGCATAGGAGGTGTATCTGCACAGCTTCATTTCTTCTGTAATTTTTATAAACTCCCCCAGCACCTTGCCAATGTCTCTTAGCGATTCTTCATCCTAGTGTTCCAATGGGAGCAAGTACATCCTTATCCAAACTGGTGCCTAGCTGAAATCCTCCTTGTCAGGGTTAAATCTCTCTACCCATTCCCTTAAATACAGACTGACAGAGTTGAAGAAGTAGGGACCTTCATCCATAACCCTATTCCGGTCTGCGATGCAAATGAAAATCGCAGAGAAAAACCCTTTTGGTCCTAGCTGCAGGGTGACATGTCCCTTGGGTTTCCATTTGGCAGAGATCCATCCTTGCAAAGCTTTTTCAGTTGGCCAATATCCAATAAATTTTCCAATGAGCGCATGGTCCCTCATGTACTAGATCTGACCATTGATTCTATGGCTGGGAAGTTCTATCTTGGGTCGTTCAGCTGCTATGTGTTTGCATGTCATTGATGTAACCTTGGGTGTTTCCTGTTCCCCAATCTCTCCTTCATGTACTTCACTGCGCCTATCTGACTGATCAGTGGGAGTGTTTGTCATATCTTGCATTGGGGAATCTCTTGTATCCGTGTTTACTCGTTCTGGACTGGAAGGCTTTGTTGGTTTCTTCACTTGATTATCTCTCTTGACTGAGGGGGAAGGCTTTGAAGCCACCCCTGAGGGTCAGCCATTGCAGTGCGGTCTATGCCAGCAAGCTGCTGTCGCAAGGAGGAAGGCAGACAAAAAATAGAGGCAGGGAGGGTTCAGATTGCGCCATTGTAGGGGCGAACAGAAAACCCTAAGTTGCAAAGCACCTTCTTGAGCCTATCGGCCAAGTGAACATGTTTGTTTTATATACGTTTATAAATTATAATAATCTAATGAAATTAATATTTTAAAAAAGAAAAATTAAAAAAAAAAGTTATACAAGAACTTTTATAATTATAATAATCTAATTAAATTATATATAAAATATCTCTTATAACTACGCATGGAAATTTTTTAAAAACGTTATACACTAATACCTTTACAAATAACTTTTAGAGTAATAAACTTTAACATAACTTACATATTTAGATATTTCTTTATTTTCTTTTTTATAGTAATATATTTTTTTACATAACTTACATATTTAGATAGTTTGGATTAAAAACATATTTTTAAATTTATATAATCATCATAAAACTTATTATAAGAATATTTTTTAGGAAAGTTATATAGTTATAATATTAATTCAATTTTATTAATATAAAATATAATAAATAAGATTAAAAAAACAATATTTTTTAGTAAATAATAAATAAAGATTAAAAAACATCATTTTTTTTTGTTTTATAATTTTCAAGTTTGGAGTATGTCTTATAATTATGAGAGTTTTTTTTGATATAAGGAAACAAGGTTTAAGATCTAGAGATATGTGGTAGAAGTAAAAATAAAACCTATCTTAGTTAAGTGTGGTTTTCATTAAATAATAATAATGAGTCAACGTGCATTTATGATAGTTGTTGGAGATAAATTTACTCGGTGTTTGATCACTAAAATATAATAATTTTTTTTACAATTAAAAAAATCTATTTTCAAACTTCATAAATAAATGGATTAAATTGATTTTTGTGTGGAATTAGCTCGTCGAAATCTATCTGCTAAGAAAGAAACCGACTAACAAAAAAAACACCGGGTGAAATGATGATCTCATGCATTTTGCAGCTTGCTTACTCACGTTGATACTGTGGGGTGGCCCTGTCAAAATTATTTAACTATACACGTACAAGGTAGAGTGTGACCGGTTATGAACGGTGGAAGGTAAAATAAAACTTCGTAAATCCCTCACCCTACGCTTACTGCCTTAACTAAACAAACGCACGTCGATTATTGCATAGAAAAGAGAAAGTACATATCCTTCTAACCTAGCGTGAAAGCCAGAGATTTTCTTGGTAATGCCTAGGTTTCTTACCAGCACTTCAATATTCCCCATGCGTAGAAAGAGCAAGTACTCTAATTCCCTTGAAAGGAGAGAATTTTGAGGAAGGTATATATTTACACTTCTATTGGTTGATCCTCAGTCTCTCCTATAGTGCTTTTTATAAAATCTTAATCACATCAATATGGTCAGTTTGCTGTTTAAGATGTTGCAGATTGACATAAAACAGTATAAAGAGCGTTGGAAAGTATTGGTTAACAGTGGTTCATGTGGATCATCAAAAGCTGCGAGAAAGCTGTTTTGGCTATATGTGTTTTGTTTTTAACGTTGGGTGACAAGGCGCACAGTATGTTGTAATTAAATTGTTTGATTGTCGACAAGCGACGACGTAAAATTTCAGCCCGCGAGGGTCGGTCTGCCGACCTCTCAACAACTCCAATTTCCGTCTGCCATTCTTTGGCGTCTGCATGTTTTCTTTCAAGAAAACTAATCATATCGCTTACTTGCCGAATACTTGTCATTTAAGAATAATATTTTCACATGTTCTTTGGATTAACAGAGTATTACTGATTGTTTTTATAACAATTTTATAATTATTAACCGATCAAGGATTCCTAGTTAGTAAAATTATCATGTTTTTTTATTATTTTATTTATAAATTAAAAATTAAATTTTTTATTTAGATGTTTTAAAATAAAAATATCAATTTTACTCTGGCAAAAAAAAATGTCTTTTTGATATTCACAATTTTCTTAAATTAAATTTGAATTAATATAAATTAAAAATGCATAAAAACATTTCTCATTAGGCTTACCCTTGAATTAATATAAATAAAAAATGCATAAAGCATTTCTTATTGGGCTTACCCGAGCTATCAGTATCATAGAAGAACATGTTTGTTATTACTACAGTAATAGACTCGTTTGAGACCTCCTTTTTCAGCCTTATATACATGTTGATAAGGTGTGGGTAATCTGAATTTTATTATCACAAAAGTCATTTAGCCATACACCAGCATTAAAGTTTTATGTGAATGACTAGCTTTAGGATTAAATTTGTTGATTTGATTAAATTTTTTTTTTATAATATGATAAGGTGTGGGCCAGCTGAATTTTATTATCACAAAAGTCATTTAGCTACATTGTCTAAGTTTTATGTGAATGATTAATTTTAGAATCAAATTTGTTGATTTGATTAAAAATAAGTATTATAATATGAACTTTGTATTATTAGAAATGTGTATGAGATTTCTT